>PVKS010012686.1:0-53025 GCA_004027875.1 Aplodontia rufa
AAAAAAAAAAAAAAAGAAAGAAAAATGGTTGCTAAAGGGAACCCAGGGCCTCTTGCGTGTAAGCAGCCACCTACATGCACCACCAGCCCCAGGTAGTGTTTCTTGATGTGGGTGCTGGTGAAGGGTGGGTGCAGCTTGTGAGAATCCAGTGAACCCCACGCTTAGTTACCTGCACTTTTTTGGTATGCGTGTTATCCTTCAGTGAAAAGTAAAAATATGATGATCTGAAGCCTGTGCTGTACTCCAGTGAGCTCGAGGCTGTGTCTTGCAGTTTCTGCAGTTCACAGAGAAATCAGCATGGAAAGGGCCAGAAGGCCACTCCACCAGGGTGGCTGATGGAGACCCATAGCTAGTGTGTTATGGAGGAATAAGCTGACTTTCTGTTAGTTATAATTTCCTCAGCACCCAGATGACACATGTTAGTGACTGCCGAGAGGCCAGATCCTTCTGAGGGTTTGAGATGCTTCCTAAGAGCTGTGCTGGCCATGGGCAGCTCTCGTGGGGACAAGAGCCCTCAGGTGGACATGGTCCTATCTTTGCGTAGGAATTGGAGCCCGTTAAATTCCTCCCGCAAAATGCTCAGTCCGCTTCTTCCCACCTGACTGCTCTCTCATGTCCCCTCCAGCTTTTCGATCACGTTGCGGAGTGCCTGGGGGACTTCATGGAGAAAAGGAAGATTAAGGATAAGAAGTTACCCGTGGGGTTCACGTTTTCTTTCCCTTGCCGGCAATCCAAGATAGACGAGGTAAGGCTCTCCTGGGATGAGCACCGCTGACCCCAGAACGGAAAAGTTAACGAGCCCTTTTTCTCTGCTGCTTTTGCCCTTTGCTTATAAGACAGGCTGCATATCTGATATTTTTAGAAGCACTTTCAGAAATTAATATGAAGTCATGATGCAATATTTATTTTTTCAATTACTTTAGTTGCTGATTTTTTTTTTTTTTAAGAGAGTGAGAGGGGGCTGGAGCGGTGGCTCAGAGGTTTCGGCACTTGCTTGGCAAGCACGAGGACCCGGGTTCAAACCCCAGCACCACGTACACAACTGAGTGTTGGAGCAACTGAGGCCATGTGAAAAACTAAATAAACTTGTTTCTCTCTTTCTCTCTCTCACTGTTCCTCTCTCTTAAAAAAAAAGAGAGAGAGAGAGAGCGAGAAAGAGAGAAAGACAGAATTGATTTTTATTTATTCCTTCATCTGGTCTTAGCTTCTTAGACACTTGGTTGTGTATGTGGTGCTGGGGATCGAACCCGGGTCCTTGTGCATGCCTGGCAAGCGCTCCACCTCTGAATCATCTCTGATGTATTTTTTTTGGAGACAAATCATGGTCTTTATGGTCACCAAGGAAAGGGAGCCATTTATTAAATACAAGTATGTAAAGGAAAATAAATTAAGTTCAATGTTGATGGAGAGAGGAGGGACAGTCCTTGGGTGGAGTTGCACAGTGTGGTGGTTATTGGTGGTTTACCTGGAGGCCACCTGGTTACTGTGAGTCTGGGCCTGTCCCTCAGGCACCCTTCTGCTTTATCCACTGCATCTGCTGGTCAGTGGCTCTGGCCCCAGTGAGGCCCTTGGTTCCCTTGTTGACCTGTTGTGCCCACCTTCCTGTTTGCCATCTTAGTTTATGTGTTCATCTGTTTAGCAAGGAAGCACTCAGACCTCCCATGTGATGTTCTTGTATGTCAGGGAGCTGAAAGGGTACAAAATAAATAGATGCAGCTCGTGCTTTTTCTCCATGCAGAAACAGAAGCAGACATGCAACCGTGAATAGCAGGAATCTGGTAGTTACATTGGCCCAGCAGGTACTAGGCCATGTTTAAATACGTATTTCACGGCTAACACATAATCTCGAAACACCTCTGTGAGTTAAGTGCCTATGTTTCCCACTTTAAAACAAGGAAACTGAGGCTTAAAGGAGAACCTTCCCAAGCTCCCCCAGCCCAGGAGGTGGCAGAGTCTGTGCTCTAGGACACATACGTTGCTGTGGTACAGTAACATGTGAGCACCGGGCAGCTTCCTGGAGCCCGTTATCAGCAGGGCGAGTGCCCCCTTCTGGGACTGCTTCCTGCACTGGAGCCCAATGTCTTATGTTTTGTGGCATCATCAGGAAGGGAGCGTGAGAGCCCATAGGCCAAGCCCTCATTTCAGCATAGAGAATGGCAGTTTCTACGAGGTCACAAGGCTTATTAATGGCAGATCCTGGACTACCGTTCCAGGCCTCACCTTCCACTCAACACCTCTGAGATGTCACTGTTTCCTCTTTCACCCAGCCAGCACTGTGGTGACCACATCTAGTGTCTGGCACTTTGTCATCCCCAAACTGTTCAGGTCAATTTAGCCTCCAGAGTCTCTCTCCCAAACCCTCTCACAAAGCCTGTTTTTGGTACAGTAGTCTCCCCCTATCTGTGGGGGACACATCACAAGACCTCCAGCAGATCCCTGAAACCTCTGATGGTTCCAAACCCTACATATGTATGTTTTTTCCTGTATATATATACCTGTAATCAAGTTCAATCTTTTCATAGGAAAAGATTAACAACCATAACTGAATAACAAAATAGAACAATCCTAACAAAATATTGTAGTAAAAGTTATGTGAATGTACTCCTTCAAAATATCAGATTTGCTGTGAAATTTGACATTTGATCTGATAACCAATATGGCTACTATGTGGGGGCTGGAGCAGTGGCTCAGTGGTTACAACGCTTTCCTAGCATGTGCAAGGACCTGGGTTCAAACCCCAGCACCACATATACAACTAAGTGTCAGAAAACAAAACCCAGGTGAAAAGATAAATAATGTTGATCTTCTCTCTCTCTCTCTCTCCCACTGTCTTAAAAAAAAAAATATATATATATATATATATTTGTATATACCTACTAAGTGACTAATAGGCACTGGCCAGGCCTGGGAGAGAATGATCAGTGTACTAGCCTGTTCCCCAAAAGTCTTCCAGGGACAAAGATGTAACTGAAGCAGGTAGGGAATGTCCTCATGGGCTCAAGAGCCTTTCAGAGTGGAGCAGCTGCACCTGGAAGGGGCCACTGGGCAGCCAGGCTGCTTTCAAGGGAACAGACACTCAGTTATCCTTTCAGGAGGCTGGGACCTCCCAGATCGTCCAAATCTAGATCAGCTCCCTTATTCTCGATAAGCAAAGTGAGACTCATGGAGTGGAGGGAACAACCGCAAGAAAGTGGGCAGGAGGTTGGAAATAGGGCCTGGTCTGTACCCAGCCTCCACGATCTTCTCACAGCACTACGTTCCTGAGGCTTCTGGGGGTGGGTGAGGTTAAGGGGAAGAAAGAGTGTCCAGAGGCTTTTGCAGCCCAGCCGAGCTCAGCCACAGCTGCGCCTGAGCAAAGAGCCACAAACTCGCCTACTGGCTCGCCCATTCCTGTGCAGCCTCCAGTGTGTGTGGCTCTCAGTGAGGGGAAGGTCCCCACTCCCTGTGTTACCCCTGGGGGCTGCGGGATGCTGACTGTGATCTTCTCAACCTGCAGCATCGAGAATGACTTCCCATCCAGAGAAAAATAGCCAAATAATTATTTTTCTTTTTAGTATCTTGGATTTTTTGAAAACATACAAAGGCAACGTATAAAGCTAATAAAATAATATAAAAATTTGATGCAAAAAGAATTCCTACCCTTTCATATTCCCAAGTGAATAAATCGTTGGATGTCGTCTGTTTTTGATGTTTCTCCATTAATGTGCAAACAGAAATGGGTTTATACTGTATTAATAGTGGAGTCCCTGCTTATAAATGGAGCTTTAAGTTCCAAAGAGGCACACGTTGCGTTAGTCAACATTATCTTTTCTGTATCTAGGACCTTACTCTTAGAAGCCAGCAGCCAAGAATTCTCTTGTCATTTTGTTTCCCTTTCCCATTTGACTGTAGGGCCGTGGAACCCAAAGCCTGAATGGAAAGTGAGGGATTTCTTGTACACACACACACACACACACACACACACACACACACACAATTAAATAAAATAAATGTGTGTGTGTGTGTGTGTGTGTGTGTGTGTGTGTGTGTGTTTTGGGTGGTATCAGAAATTGAACCCAGGGCCTTGCACATGCTAGGCTGCAGGCACTTGTCATCCCCAGCCCTTTTTATTTTATTTTGAGACAGGGTCTTACTAAGTTACTGAAGGTCTCACTAAGTTGCCCAGTAAGTTGCCCAGACTGGTCTGGTACTTGTGATCCTCCTGCCTCAGTCTTTTCACTAGCTGCGATTAAACGCATGAACCACCAGACCCAGTATCTTGCTTTCTTTTCTGTTCTTTCTTTCTTTTTCTAATTTTTAAGAGAGGGGGACAGTGAGAGAGAAAGAGAGAGAGAGAGAGAGAATTTTATTTAGTTTTTCATATAGCTTTGCTTGCTCCAACATTTCGTCGTGTACGTGGTGCTGAGGTTTGAACCTGCATCCTTGCACATGCCAGGCAAGCGCTGTATCTGCTGAGTCACTGTTCCAGCCCCATGGTTTCTTTTTAAATGGGGTCTGATTACAGAGCTGGCTTCCAGTTTGGTTTGCTTGCTGTGTGGTACTGCTGTACTGGGTGATCACTTGCTTTGTTCTGGTGTAAGCTGGAGATTTTGAGTCTATTTTTCCTCCCCCATGGTTGCACCCAGAGAAATCCATCATGCAGATAATCGGGAGATGGACAGAATGGGCTCTGTCACCCAGTGTGATCTGGAGGGGGCCACTTGACCTCTGCTGTCCTTTGCTTCCTCCCTGGAGCTGCCCCCAGGGGCCTGGGCTGTGCAGGGTTCCTGACTCTTTTCCCATTGCCCACTCTTGCAGGCCATCCTGATCACCTGGACAAAGCGGTTTAAAGCCAGTGGCGTGGAAGGGGCAGACGTCGTCAAGCTGCTGAACAAAGCCATCAAAAAGCGTGGGGTAATTTCTCTCAGGCTGAACAGAGGTGTGGAGGGTGGCAGCATCCTAAAACACACTAAGCCCTTTTGGGGGGCAGTAGTGCCATGGTCTGAACCCCAGCAGGGGAGAGGTGAGGTTAAGGGGCATGTAGATCCAGGTTCCCAGAAGTGCTGCCCAAAGACACCAAGCCCAGGGTCCGGAGATCACCTCGAAAGGGCCATGCTGGGCTGGAGGAAGCCACTGTCGCAGACTACCAGCTAGGTTACAGCAAGGACAGAGCTGACCTGCTTGTAGGCGTGGGGTCTCCTGCTTCTGGCAGTAGTTTGTGGAAGAATGTGTCTCTGAGTAAAATCCACTCCCCAAAGGATCCTAAGCCAGGTAATTAAGGGGACTGTGCAGTTTCCATAATGTAATCACTGCTCTCTAATCCAATTAGTTTGAGTCCTGGCAGCAGTGAAGCTAGCACCACCCCCAGAGCAGTGGAGGTTGTGAGAACTGTGTGCTCCTGCCAAGCTCTCTTGGGGTTGGTGATCTGTGCACCCACGTGGGAGTGGACACTGACACCCTGTTGTCCATCCCCAGGACTATGACGCCAACATAGTGGCTGTGGTAAACGACACAGTGGGGACCATGATGACCTGCGGTTATGATGACCAGCAGTGTGAAGTCGGCCTGATCATTGGTAATGTGCCCACATTCGCTCCGCCCTTCGTTCAGCTGATTTTGGAGAAGGCTCTGCCTTCCCTCTCCTGTGTGATTGCAGCTTCCCTCGTTCTCTCTCCCAGGCACTGGCACCAATGCTTGCTACATGGAGGAACTGAGGCACATTGATCTGGTGGAAGGGGATGAGGGGAGGATGTGCATCAATACCGAATGGGGAGCCTTTGGGGACGATGGTTCCCTGGAAGACATCCGGACCGAATTTGACAGAGAGATAGACCGAGGGTCCCTGAACCCTGGAAAACAGCTGTGAGTCCTTGATCTTCTCTTTTAGCTACCTGTGTGACCTCAGGGGCACTTAACAAAGCATTGGGGGTAGGACATGAATGGGCACAAAGCTAGGTGATCCCACATGCAAAAGCCATCAGATTTGTATGATTTTTCACTCCTTGTTTGGACAGATGCATAGCTGTGGAGTCTGGAGCTTTAAAAGCAGTTCTTAAATATTATTCTCGTTGTTTAATTACATTTATGATTGTGTCCCTATGAAACATTTTGAAAATTAAAAGCACAGAAGCATTAGTGCAAATATGAGCTTTAACAACGTTTCTGAGCCGGGTGTAGTGGCGCATGCCTAAAATACCAGTGACTCAGGAGGCTGAGGCAGGAGGATTTCAAGTTTAAAGCCAGCCTCGTAACTCAGAGAGGCCCTAAGTAATTTAGTGAGACTCTGCCTCAAAATAAGATATAAAAAGGGGTGGGGATGTGGTTCAGTGTTTAAGCACCCCTGGGTTCAATCCCAAAAGAACGTTTCTATATGCTGCAGTCACTAGTACTGCTGCTTAGGGTGAGGAGGCTTCATTATACGTGGGACATCTGTTGAGCAAGGAAGAGGGAGTGTCCGTTCATTCAGCACACATACATTGAGCATTTGCTATGTGCTGAGCTATGTGCTAGATTCCAGGGATCCCAAGCAGTGCTTTCCCTCCAGGACTTCCATGTGGATGGGAAGATGGGTCACATTGAACCATGCAAGTCATACAGACCTTAGGAGAGACCCATGTCAAGCATAGGATGGATCAGAGCTGATAAAGCACATCAAACTTACGGGCACGTTGATTTTGGCCGTGGAGAGCTCCTATCTGCAGAAGTTTGAGTGACATCATTCAGGGTGGAGTGGGCGTTGCTTTCTCTGAAGTGCATGTGCGTGTTTCTCTGTGCTGCAGGTACGCCGCTAGCCCTCTTGAATTGGCCCAGCCTCCGAGCAGCCTTTCGCTGGGGTTGGGTGCTGTGGGCCTACAGAGATGTTCACAGACCCTGTACACCCGACAGCCCTTCTCCTGATACCAGAGAGAAACAGGAGTTGACTAGTCATATTGAAACCCATCATCCGAAAGATCTCCATGCCTTGAGCTAAACTTGAGAATTGCATAACCATGGGTGGGGGTGGGGACGGGTAGCAGAGAAGCCAGGTTTCTCGGTGAGAGGATGCCCAAATTCTTAGACCCAGAGTCAGACACCTGCTTTGCAGGCCAAGCTTGGTGATGAGGGACCCTAGTTCCAAAGCTTTGACAGCCAACAGTTTTTTTGTTTTTCTTCCCCTAACCCATTAACCTGACTTGTAATCCTACAGCCTGACCCCAGCTGGCGTGTAGCTTTTTACTGTGCCTCTTTATGTTTCACTGCTGCCTCGGGCACCTCAGGGTGACTGTGAGATATGGCGTATGCATCATGTTGTATCCCTAACATCCCCATCTCCACATGCTCAATCGCATGTGCCCCTGGGGCTTTCAGGCAAGAGGTTCTGTGCCTGTAGCTTCTATCAGTCACTTACTCAGATGTCTGTCTTCTCAGCAGTGCAGACAGGCAGGTCACCGTGATGATCCTGATGTGATCATCAGATATGATCCAGGCCCTTGTGTGGGAACCCTGCCTGGTTTGGGGATAAGCCTGGATTTTGCTGCTGTATTGTTTAATTTCTGGGTCTCTCTAAAGGGCTACCTGTATCCCAGGCTGAATTGTGAACTGGGCTCACCATGGGCTTGCAATAAATACTTTTGAATGGGTGGTGGGTGGAGAGTGGAGGGTGACTGGGTGATGGATGAGTGGATAAATGGGTGGATGGACGAAAGTGTGAATGGTGGCATGAAGTCTAGTCTTCTCCAGTTCACCCACTCCCCTGAAAGCTACCATGGATTGGTCTCATTAACAAGTTCCAATGAGATGACAATTTTTTTTTTTAAGAGAGATGGACGTGAGAGAGAAAGAAAAAATCAATTTTATTTAGTTTTTCATGTGGCTTTCATTGCTCTGAGATTTCGTTATGTACATGGTGCTGGGGTTTGAACTTGTGTCCCTGCGAATGTCAGGCAAGCACCAAAACCACTGAGCTACCACTCCAGCCCTGATAATTTTTTTTTAAAAAGAGAGAAAGAGAATCCATTTTATTTATTATTTCATCTGGTTTTTGTTTTTCCGACACTTAGTTGTGCATTTGGTGCTGGGGTTTTAACCTGGCTCCTCGTGCTTGCTTGGCATGCTGAGCCACTGCTCCAGCCCGAGATGACAAGTTCTTGGTATCACATATTCCTGGAAATAGGCTTTTGACCAGAGCGTTTTGCCCAGGCAAATTTTTGGCAGTTCTCCCGGGCTCCTACTCGAATCTTTGGGTCTTCACTACAACCTTCTTTCGTGGAATTCCAAGTTCTTTCAAGCCATTTTGTCCTGTGTGTGCTATGGAAAGATGTCTGCTCCATTTGATGGATGGGATAATTATGGCATTGGGACAGGATTCTGTTGAAGCTGGACCTAATGTAGGTTTGGGGTTTTCTGCCTTGTTCAGATGTTGAAGGTTTTTGGGATGAGCATCTAGAATCTCTCAAGAGGCATTGCTTGTTGGTTACAGGTAAAAATCCGTCAGAGTGGTCTGGGCAATTTTCTATTTCGGATGCACATGCCCAGGCAACCCCTTTCCACTTCACCACCTCTTCCAGTTCCAACTCAGTTGGCCTGGGCAGGCCTGTCTTCAGCATTCTAGAAGCTTCCTGGGCAGTTACAGTTTTCAACCAGGATTGAAAACTTAGGTGTGTTAGATGTGGGCAAAGTCTCTTCATGCCCAGATGGTCTCTAGACCACTACACACCTGCTCACTTTTTTGGTTTGAACAAAGCATTTCCTGAGCACCTACTGTATATGTTGATGGAGCACCTTGTCCCCATAACTGTGGCTCCTGCCGTAACGATGGTTGTTTTCCTTGGTGATTGGCAGAGGCAGTGGGGAAACTATCCTGAGGATTCAGGCCCCCCAGCCTCAACCCAGAGCTAGGTGGTCTTTCTCTAAAAGGGACCCATGTTTAGCTTCCTCCCTATTGCCCTTACACTCTAGGCCTTTGATTTTCTTATCACATACTGTCTCCTACTGTAGATTTTAGTCCCCTCTTCTTTTATTTTTAACTCTCTCTCTTTCCTCTGAGTTTCTTGGATTTCTGTTGTTCTGTGTTCTGTGTTTTGTCTGGAACCTCAGGTCCCAGCTCCCTGTTTGCCCTGCACAGTATAGCCGGAGCACAGGGTGGTGAGGGAAGCCCTGGTGGAGGTAGAGTAGCTGCGCAGGTTCTCCTGTCACCCCCCAGCCCCTTTTCTTCTTGTTCTGCTCCTGCCATACAGTGTCTGGGAAGCTCAGGTTCTGAGGGGCTTGGCCATGGGCCTCTCCTTCCTTTTCCTTCCCTAGGCCAACAGCTGGGGCCGGCCAGGCTGCCTGAGGAACTCCTAACTGGTGTGCAAGTCCTTGCTCATGGTCCCGACCCCGTTTCAGCCCTACCTGGGCCCACCAACTGGCATCTGGACACCATGGCAATGCCCCTCGCTGCCATTCGTGGTGGCCGGTATCTGGTTGGGCAGAAGGGAAGGGCAGCCATGGAGAGCAGCTCTTCTGCACCAACCTTTGGCTTGAGCAGAGAGAGGCGTCATGGCTTGTTCCGTTGCTTGACCACATTCTAGAGACTGAGAAAGAAGGAATGATGGGGGTGCCAGGAGCCTGATGTTAGCTCATCCTGAGGGGAATAACCTCTGCATTTGTTGCCCTACCCAGTGGAGGGTCAGGCTGCCTAGGAAGTGATGGAGGAGGACAAGCGGAGGCTGGGTTAGGGATGGGGTTTGGTGGCCGTGACGTGACAGTACTGAGCTAACATCGTATGGCACTGTCCATGAGACAGGCAGACAGCACAGTGGTTAGAGCGAAGCTTCTGGTGTCCCATTTAGTTGGGTTCCAAATCCAGGTTTGCCAGTGTTAGCTCTGTCTATGGGCAAGGTTTGTCACCTTTGTTTCTCAGTTTCTCCATCTGTGAAATGCGGATAATGCTAATGTCTACTTCTTAGGATTATAATGGGGATAAAATAAGTTAATATATTTAAAGAGCTTAGAAAAGTGTCAGACGCATAGGAAGGGGTTGTAAGAACTCATTGTTAGCCAGACACCATGGTATTTGACCTATGTTAACCCACTTCTGTACAACGTTGTAGAAGGCCCTGTCACTGTCCCTATTACACAAGTGAGGAGACTGAGGTTCAGAGTGGTGAGAAGCCCAGTGGAGACAGAGTCAGGGCTGAGCCTGGGCGGTCAGACTGTCAGGCTGTGCCCGGTTTATGCCAGCATGGACCTTCTCAGGGGCTTGTTCCCGCAGGTGCCTGGGGCAACAGCTGGGCAGCTAGGACCCAGAAGGGTGCTCCTGCCACACTGTGGCTGGGCAGTCCTGTCTGGTCTTGCAGGAGCAGGAACAAGGAGAACTCTGTTTCTAAAGAGGCTCTGTGCCTGTTGACAGACGGCAGAGGGCCGGGTGCTCAGATCCTGACAGCGTCCTTGGCTCCTAGGCCCAGCTCTGTGTGAACAGATTGTCTTGCTGCGTCACCATCGCTCTGGGGATGCCAGCCCTGAGAGGAGAGGAGAGGCTGGCTTTCTGGTATGGGCCTGCCTCTTTGATCCTCTCTGCTCAGGGTTTCGCCTGGCCCCTGGTCTGCCAGGATCTGGGGCCGAATCTGGCTCAGATACAGCATTGAGCCCTGGTTCCCTGGTTCTGGACTGGACCTCTCTCAGTTGTGTGTTGACTTTGATCTTAGGCTTCACAGGGCCACCTCTTCAAAGTGGCTGCTGCAGTCACAGAGGCACACCTCACCCCCCGCAGGTGACAGAGTGGGCTTGCTGGGGGACAGGGGTTGGCCTGTTCCTGAATGTGGCTGGACCATTGGAATGAGCTGATTGGCTTTCAGCTACTCAGGACCCATCCCTGCAGTTTAGGGTGAGGTCAATGGGGGTGGGACGGAGGGGAGTGACTTTCTCTAAGGAAAGGATAACAAGGAGGTGACTCACAAATGTCCCAGCAGAGGCCCAAGGAGGAGAATGCTTCCTCAACACCTCCTTCACACAGGAGGGCTCCCTGATAGAGCGTTGGGGGTGCAAGTCCCTTAAAATGCACAGCAGGCCTGGGTGCCGGCCTGTAATCCCAGTGATGAGGGAGGATGATGCAGGAGGGTCACAAGTTTGAGGCCAGCTATAGCAACTTAGTGAGATGATGTCTCAAATGGAAAATAAGAGTCTGGAGACGTGGCTCAGTGGTAGAACACTCCTGCATTCCATCCCTAGTACTGCAACACAAAGCAAAACAGAACACAGCATACACTTTTGTGAGACGCACTCCACTCACTTGTGTGGGGGCCTTCTCTTTTGTCATCACCAATCCAAATCCTAGCATTCCCCTTCCTCCGGGCAGCCTTCCCTGCCTGCTCCTGCCAATGTCTCCTCCCTGGCACAAACACAGGGCCTCTCTGAAGTCTTCACCCCCAAGTACAGTCTTGCCTGCTAGCAAGCCTGGGAGCTTGTGAAGATGAGGGGGCTGTCTTTCCTTTAGTATCTGTCCTCGTCCCCACAGACTGCAGCAGTGCTGGGTTTGGAGGCAGGACTGACAGGTGCCCATTTCTTTCTCTTGCAGGTTTGAGAAGATGGTCAGTGGCATGTACCTTGGGGAGCTGGTCCGGCTGATCCTGGTCAAGATGGCCAAGGAGGGCCTCTTATTTGAAGGGCGGATCACCCCGGAGCTGCTTACGAGGGGGAAGTTTAACACCAGTGATGTGTCAGCCATTGAAAAGTAGGTGCTACCTGGAGGCTTTCTGGGTGGGAAGGGAGAAGGGAGATAGGGCCCGCATCACCCCTTGAGTCCAAGTGTAGGGGGTTTTCCCCTCTGGCAGGAGTGTCAGGGCTTTCTGGGTCCATTTCCCTTCTTAGCTTCCCCATCCTGGCTGGTCTCCTATAGGCACCCAGTGGCAGATCGTTAAAGAACAATCTAGTTAGCAGCAAATGCTTCATGGGTGATTTTCCTTTCCAGTTAGGAAAGTGAACCCCCTCTCCCACCCCCGCCCCACAACATATACATGCCCCCTTAAGGCAGGATTAGAGTTGGAGCCGCTGATTCTAGTGTTGAGTGAGGGCTGACCAAGTCTGGGCCTGGGGTCTTGGATTCCTCTAGATATTTCATGACCTCCTCCAGACTGTGTTCCAGGGAACCCCAGAAACCTGAAGATGACAATTGGATGGTTCTGGGGCCATTAGGTTTGAGAAGTATGGTACATTTATCCTCTGTTTACTTTGGTGCACGCATTATTTTAGTTAGCTGGGAATCACTTTGACCAAAATACCTGACAAGAACAGTTTAGAGGAGGGAAAGTTTCTTTGGGGCTCCTGGTTTGAGGTCTCAGTCCTCAGACAGCTGACGCCAGTGCTCTGGGCCAAAGGTGAGGTAGCATATCCTGGGGGAAGGGCCCAGCAGAGGAAAGCCACTCCACTCGTGGTGAGGTTAACAATCAGGGAGAGAAGGGACCTCAGGGCAGGCGCATTCTTCCAGGGCTCGCCCCTAGTGACCCACCTGTCACCCAGTGAGCCCGTTCAAGCTAGGATGGACTGATTGCATCCTGGCTTCGTGAGCTAACCTCTTCACCTCTGAATAGTCCTGCATTAACAAGAGTTTTTGGGGTACAACTCATATCCAAACCATAACCCTCACCAATTTCGAAACTTGTTTTGTGCCCTCATTCCCTCCCCACCCCTATAATTCTTTGCATAGCCAGAAATGTTCCCTGACATGCAAGTTTGAGAAACACTTATTTAGCAGATGAGATTAGGTGGTTTGACAAAGGACAACCTGATTGCTGTCCTTTGGCATCCCCAGAGGAACCCAGAATTCACTCTTGACTCTTCTTCTCAGGCTCTCACTCTGAGAGGGACATAGGTAAGCTTGATCCCCGTGGCAGTGTGATGGGGTCTAGAGGACTCCTGTCTGGTGGTTGGCATCCACGTGCCACCAGGTTCAGGAGGAGCTACGAAGCTTCATGGAACCACCTGCATTAAGATGACGCCAGCTTTCTGCCATCCTTAGTGCTAGGAATGCCTTTCCATCCCCACATGAAGGAGTCATTTCCACTGCTCCCTCTGAGCTCCTGGGAACTCAGATGGGGCCACTGGCTTCATAGCTGTAGCTTCTGATAGAAAATGTGCAAAGCTATCTTCTGTGGTTAGAGAAGAGGGCAGCTGGGAGGGGAAGGTGGTTTTTCTGAATTTATTCCTTTGCCAAATCCATTAGCTGGAGTTTGTCCTAGGGTTGCTGTCTTTCAGGAGCTATTGGTGCAGAGGCACAGGAGGCAGGGAGCCCTGCTCCTGAGTCTCCAGCTGTTTCTCTTTGCAAGTCTTCTGGTGGGTGCCCAGAAAGGGAGAGGGGTGGAGGGTCCAGGTCCAGTAGCTTGCCTAAGTCATTGTGAAGTCAGGAAATACCTACTTTCCTCTTAGTCTGCTGGAGGCTCTTTGGTTACTAAGGATCATAAATGCACTTGAGCTAGCTCCAGAAAGCATGTATGCATTGTAATAAAGGCTGTCTCCAAAAACACCCTGCAAGCCCAGGTGTTAGATTCAGTCTCTAAAATCAACGTAGCATCACCGGTTTCTACCCACCACTGTGCTGGAGTCTTAGGCAATTCCAAAAGAAGAGTTTTTAAAAGAAAAAATTAAAGGCATAATAATTTTTAAAAAAGGAGTAAAATTGTCATGATTTGCCAGTGGTAAATGTCTGTATGGAAAACCCCCCAGAAATCTATAGGCAAGTGAATAGTATCTGGAGATAATATATAAAAATCCATTATATTTCTGTCTATTCACAATAATTAAAATATGTATGTGTTTTTAAAATAAATTTCTCATTCTAGAATAGTTTTAGGTTTACAGAAAATCTGCAAAGGTAGTCAAAGGGGCTTCTGCATGTTTTTCCTTGATGTCCCCTGATTGTAACATCTTACATCATTATGCTACATAAAGAGTGTGTGTGTGTGTGTGTGTGTGTGTGTGTGTATGTGTGTGTATTTAAAGAGAGAGGGACAGTGAGAGAGAGAGAGAGAATCAGTTTTTTTATTTAGTTTTTCATGTGGCTCTGAAAATTCGTTGTGTGCTTGGTGCTGGGGTTTGAACGTGCATACTTGCGCATGCCAGGCAAGTGCCCTAACCACTGAGTCACCACTCCACGGTAAAGATACTGTAGCAACAAAACTATAAAGTATGGCTGGATGAATCTAGCAAAAGCTATACAAGACATGTATGCAGAAAGTTACAATTTGACCGAAAAACATTAGGAAGGATGTGTGAGCAACTCACAGACCCCAGGAGCAGGAGTGTCTCCAGGCTTCACTGTGTACTGAGCCCTGGGTAGAAGCAGCTATTTCTCTGCCTGCTTGGGGTCCATGTGGTCTCTGCCCCACTTCCCTCCATGCCTGGCACCCCAGAACCCAGCCTGTGCAGTGGTTCCTCCTACCAGCAGGTGTGTCTCATGGAGGAGCACCCACCCCAGGCTCTTTCGGGCATTTGACAGTCTCAGTCCCGTGCTCTGCACACCTGGAGAGTGGGGTTCTGCCCTAAGTTGCCTTCAGGGTCCAGTGCTCTGTACTGCTTGACTGTCCTTAACTCCTCTGTTCTGGGCCCTGACCTCACAGAAATAAGGAAGGCCTCCACAATGCCAAAGAAATCCTGACCCGCCTGGGAGTGGAGCCGTCTGACGACGACTGTATTTCGGTCCAGCATGTGTGCACCATCGTCTCCTTTCGCTCTGCCAACCTGGTGGCCGCCACGCTGGGCGCCATCTTGAACCGCCTGCGTGATAACAAGGGGACACCCAGGCTGCGGACCACCGTCGGTGTTGACGGCTCTCTTTACAAGACGCACCCACAGTGAGTCTGCTGTTTGCTATAATTGGGTCTCGGTACCACCCCGGGCTAAGGCCTTGTCTAGAGATCAGTCATTTGCAGCCAGCGAGCAATTTTTCTGGGGGTGGGGACAACGGGGGGACAAGGCAATGCCTGGTTCTGGGTAAAGAGGTTGGAGTTGCCCTTTTGGGAAGTCTCCCCCTCAGTGGCTTCTGGCTGGTGTTGCCTCTGCCTGCCATGGTTATCTTTCCTTATCTCTCACTGCAGAAGCGCTGGTGGAATGTGTCAACAGCCTGTCCACATTGCGGTCAGGAGGAATTTCATCCTCCTCGTAGTTTGGGTCATAGGTGTGGCACCCACATTCTTGTTTCAGAAACTCCTGATAAAATCCCCCAAATCCTTGGCCATTACTTTTTTTTTTTTTTTTTAAGAGAGAGGGACAGTGAGAGAGACAGAGAAAGAGAGAAACAACTTTATTTAGTTTTTCACATGGCCTTTGTTGCTCCAACACTTAGTTGTGTACGTGGTGCTGGGGTTTGAACCCGGGTCCTCATGCTTGCCAGGCAAGCGCCAAAACCACTGAGCCACCGCTCCAGCCCTGGCCATTACTTTTTTAAGTGGGGAACTTGTCCTCCAAGAGCCAATGAGATGTAAGTTGTAAGTGTCCCCCGCTGGTGCTCCCTGCCTTTTTCTCTGTGGACTGCCTTGGCCATTTGCAGCCCCGCCCACCCTGGTTTCAAAATCCTGCTAGACCAGTAAGAATGTGACTGGAGCCTTTTTCTCTTTTGGTACCAGGATTCAACCCAGGGACACTTTTGACTAAGCTTGCTTAGGGCCTTAACCTCCCGAGTCGCTGAGATTACAGGCATGTGCCACTGTGCCCAGGGGTAAAAGCCTTTTTCTTTTTCTTTTCTTTTCTTTCTTTTTTTTTTTTAAGAGAGAGAGAGAGAGAAAGAGAGAATCAATCCCATTCAATTCCCCACGTGGCTATCGTTGCTCCAACACTCCTCAGTGCACGTGGTCCTGGGGTTCAAATCCACGTCCTCGCACATGCCAGGAAAGCACTGCAACCGCTGAGCCACTGCTCCAGCCTGATAATTTTTTTTTTTTTTTTTTTTGAGAGAGAGGGACAGTGGGAGAGAGAGAGAAAGAGAGAATCAATTTTGTTTAGTTTTTCAGGTGGCTTTCATTGCTCCGAGGCCTTGTTGTGTACGTGGTGCTGGGATTTGAACTTGGGTCCTCGCGCATGCCAAGCAAGCACCATAACTGCTGAGCCATACTCCGGCCCCATAATTTTCTTTTTCTACAGAGAGAGGGACAGTAAGAGAGAGAGAGAGAAAGACAGAATCAATTTTATTTAGTTTTTCATGTGGCTTTTGTTGCTCTGACACTTCATTGTGTACGTGGTGCTGGAGCCTGAACCTGCACGCTCGCGCATGCCAGGCAAGCGTCGCAGCCACTGAGCCACCACTCCAGCCCCCAGCCTGATAAGTTTTAATAATAACTGTCTGCAAGATGACTTTTGTATACAGGACCTCAGATGGTTTCCCCACTGTGCTTGTATTTCACCTAAAAGGACCTTGTGGATACTGTACCTTCACATAGTGCTGGTAGCAGTTATATGAATGTGGATTTGAGTTGGAATAGTTCTGTTACCAATGGACCAGGGTTTAAACTTGTTAGAGGCCAGGTTCGTAATTTGTTATTTTTTAAACTTTTGAAGTATTCACAAAGTTGTTGGTAACAAAACTAGCCAGTTTTTCTTTGGAATTTCCTTTCCTTCCTTTCTTTCTTCATCCTTCCTCCTTTCTTTTCCTTATGTGATGGGGTCTCACTGTGTTTCCTAGGGTGGTCCTCAACTCCTGGGCTCCAGTGATCCTCCTGCCTGGGCTTTTTGAGCAGCTGGGATTATAAGCACACACCAGCACACCCAGCTTTTTCTTTCGAATTCCTTGGGCAATTTTTGGACAAGAAAGCCTAAGGATTTGTAACATCACATTACTTTTAATGTGGTCAAATGTGTATAATATCAAATATGTCACTTTAACCATTTTGAAATGGGCAGCTTCGTGGTGAGCACATTCATATTGTGCAGCTATTACCATGAGCTGTATCCAGACTTTTCTTCCTCTGCAACTTGACATTTTATTATTCTTTTTATTTTTTATTTATTTTTTTAGAGAGAGAGGGACAGAGAGAGAAGAGAGAGAGAAGAGAGAGAGAGAGCAAGAAAGAGAGAATAAACTTTATTTAGTTTTTCCTGTGGCTTTTGTTGCTCTGACACTTCGTTGTGTATGTGGTGCTGGGGTTCAAACCATGTCTAGCACATGCCACGCAAGCGCCGTAACCGCTGAGCCACCGCTCCAGCCCTGTGACTTTACACTTTAAACAATGACTTTAATTAGACTTTTGCACCATTTCTCAGTTGAAAAGTAATATTTACTCAGGATGGAAACTTTAGATAGTTCAAAAAGTTGCAAAAAGAATAGGAGCCATTCTTATTCCTATCCCTTGGAGATGATTCCTGTTAACATTTTGGGAAACTGTTCTTCCTGTTTCCTTTGGCAGGCAGCCTCCACACTGCACACCACAAGTTCTGGGTTTCACACCGTCCTTTCCTAAAGGTCTTTTCTAGCCACTAAGAATGTCCAGGATTTTGGGGTGGGGTGGAGAGAAAGAAGGAGTCCACGTGAAAATACCAAATGAGTGATTATTTATCGAATCCTTCCTCAGTGCCAGCTTCTAATCTAAGCATGTTAATTACCTTGTTCCGCTCCCACCACACCACCTTCAGACAGACACTGTAATCCTCATTTACTCCAAGGTTAACTAGCTCAAGGCCACCTGATGTGGACCTGGTAGAGCTCACCCTTGTGCTTCTGACCACTAGCGTGGTCTCCTTGACATGGTAGGGGACAGAATCTCTGAACCTTGGATTTTTTGTGTGTAGTGCTCGTAGAATAACGAGGCTGTTTTTATGTGTGACTGTAGGCAATTTCGTTTTCCCTTTTCACCTTTGTTTTTTGCTGTTCTTGTATAGGTGATTGAACCCAGAGCCCAGCACATGCTAGGCAAGTGCTGAGCCAAGTCCTTGATTTTTTTTATTTTTTATTTTGAGGCAGGGTCTGGCCCAGTTGCTGAGACTGGCCTGAACTTGCAGTCCTCCTGCCTCAGCCTCCCAGGTGGCTGAGATTAATGATGTATACTACCATACATGACTACTTTTCCTTTTACTTGTCTGTGTTTGCTGTCTTTTCTGAATTGGATGTGTAGGACTTGTGTCACACACACACAGAGAAAGCAAGTGTAGAAAATGGAACTAAAATGTGGTGAAAGAAAGGGGTACCAGAGGGTGCCAGAGGTCCCTGACGGGTGGCTCATCCAGCTGTTGCAGCACACCCACCACACTCTCTCCCCCAGGTATTCTCGGCGTTTCCACAAGACCCTGAGACGCCTGGTGCCTGACTCCGATGTTCGTTTCCTCCTCTCGGAGAGTGGCAGTGGCAAGGGGGCTGCCATGGTGACCGCAGTGGCCTACCGCTTGGCCGAGCAGCACCGGCAGATAGAGGAGACCCTAGCCAACTTCCGCCTCACCAAGGAGATCCTGCTGGAGGTGAAGAGGAGGATGCGGGCCGAGATGGAGATGGGGCTGAGGAAGCAGACAAATGACAAGGCTGCGGTCAAGATGCTCCCCTCCTTTGTGCGGAGCACCCCAGATGGGACCGGTGAGGGCCTGTTGGGATTGCCGTGCCCTCCTGCTCATGACAGTGACCGCATTGCGGTAGAGCTGGGGGCGGGTGGGTTTGGATTCTCCACTGCATATGAGTTGGTGCATGGTTTGGCAAGAGCAGGAAGCTCCTTCAAATCTGTTTTCCATTTTTACCACTGAGTAGGCCTGTGTGTGGCTCAGGGTGGTTAAATTCCTCTGGCCCAACCTTCCAGCCTAGCACTGTCTCTAAAAACCATAGAATCAGAAAGTGCACTTCAAAGTAGAAGGAAGCTGGGCACTGCGGTTGTTACAGGTTCTCTCACATACGAGGCAAAGCAGCGGGAGTGTTAACACACAGGGCTGCCTGTTGAACGAGATGGGCCTGGGACTCCCACACCCAGGCAGACGGAAGGACACCTGCCAACCCCAACGCTACCCTGATGGTTCTTGTTAGAGCTGAGCTCTAGGCAGAATAATCTGAAGAGCTTTTGGGGTGGATCCTGAGAATAATGAATTTTGTGATGTGAATATATCTTCTATCTCAGTCACTTATTGTGTTATAAACCACCCTCAAAATTAGTGGCATAAACCAGCAAGCATTCTTCACCACACGTGAGCCTGTGTCAGCTGGGTGGTTCTGCTTCTCTGGGCCAGGTGTGGCTGGTCTCTGCTGGACTCGCTCCTGGTCTGCGGTCAGCTGCATGGTCAGCTGGGAGGATGGTCTCTGCTGGGGTGCAGGGTGCTTGGCTGTGTGTCATCCTCCGGGGCTCAGGCTCTTCAGTGGGAGCAGCAGGGTGGACCTGGGGCAGGGAAGGCCTTCAGAGCCTCTTGGAGGCTGAGGTTGGGACCTGGCTCAGCAGTGCTTCTGCCATGTTGGACCCTGATCCAAGGGGAGGAAAAACAGACTCCATCTTTTGGTGGGAGTAATTGCACAGCCACATTGCAAAGAAGGTTGGTTATAGGGAAGGGAAAGGTAGTGGCTGTTTTTGCAAGCAGTCCCCCTTTATCATGAATGATTGATTATTGAGGTTCCCTAAAATCAGGGCATTATTGCCTTTCTTTTTAGTAAGCTTGTGAAGTTTGTCTGTGGTGACAGGCAGTTCACACAGGGAGCCTTTTGCCCTTGCACTGTGGCTCAGTGGACATGGTCAGTGATTTAGTGCCCTCCCTGCCTCTGAGCCTGTGCTTTTGCTGGCTCCAGTCTGGACACGCTCCTCTTGTACGTCTGGAGACCTGGGGTTGCCAGCTGCCCAGAGGCACTTAGCTGTTTATGGCATTCTTTGTGTTCTTTACTCTAACAGAGCATGGTGACTTCTTGGCCCTGGATCTTGGAGGAACAAATTTCCGGGTCCTGTTGGTGAAAATTCGTAGTGGCAAAAAGAGAACGGTGGAAATGCACAATAAAATCTATGCCATTCCCCTTGAAATCATGCAGGGCACTGGGGAAGAGGTGAGTCGGTTCAGCTGTTTGACTCCTGTAATGTGTGTGCATCACATATCCGGAGGCATCTGTGATGACCAGAACCTGCTTGTCAGGGAGATGCCTGCAGCAGCACGTTTGTTCCCTTGTGGCCCAAAAGCACTGAGTATTTTCAGCCTTGTTTTGCCCACAGTGCTCTGGTGGCTGGAAGATTCTGGAGAAAGGGGCTTGCTATGCATATGAAAGAGTGTGTGTACGTGTATGTGTGTGTGCGTGAGCGCGCGCGTACATGCACGCATGAGTGCTTGTATGCGTGCACTGAAAGTATGAAACCAGAGAGAGCCTGTGGTCCCCTCTTGTCTCCCAAAGCTGTTTGATCACATCGTCTCCTGCATCTCTGACTTCCTGGACTACATGGGGATCAAAGGCCCGCGAATGCCTCTTGGCTTCACCTTCTCGTTTCCCTGCAAGCAGACGAGTCTGGATGCGGTGAGTCTCTTTCTGTCTCTTTAGCTAGGTGGGGTGGGCTGGCCCTTGAGGCATCTCTAGGCTCATTGTCACCCCTACATGTCTGGGACTGGCTTCCATGGCACAGAGGGTTTACCTGGGCTTTATTCGACCTAAAACCTCTTCTCTATCATTGTTGAAAGTGGGATGTCCCCTCTTTGGGAAGCCTTTGGGGCCGCCATGCTCGACCCTGGAGTGTCGCCTCGATTGCTGTGCTTTTTACATGCTTGTTAGAAGCCCTGTCTTTCTTTTTGGCCAGTTGTGTGCGCCCCTCCTGCGTGGGGATGCGTACGCCTGTACATCCTGGCGAGGCTCCTATCAGAGGAGCTGCTTGGTAAATGCTCATTTGATGAATGGGATGAAACAGGGTCCCGGAGCAGGTTGAGACTCACTGAGCACTAAGCTCTGCGCACTGTTTCTTTCCTCAGGGAGCGGAGTCGAGCCCTTTCACCAGCGCTCCAGCACCTGTGCAGGAGGGCCTGGGTGGCGTGGCTGGGCACCCGTGGGCACAGGGAGTGGTTGTTGAGCCTGTCTGTTGGCAAAGTTGTTCCCTTATATTCCAAGCATTGCAAGCAGGGGTGTGGCCAGGGAGGGGGCTTCAGGCCAGGGTTCTAAGGCATGATTGGCAGTGCTGGGAGAGCCGGGAGGGTGATGTGACATCCGCATGTGCTGGGATTTGCTGCTGGCTCTCTTAAGCCTTTTCAGAGCTTAGCAGCTGGGTCTATATAAATGTGGGTTTTGTTGTTGTTTTGCAGTTATTAAAGGTCTAATGATTGTTTTTAAAGCTGCTCTCTTATCCCATAGCCTTATGTTCCTCCTAGTAACTGTGCTTCTCTAGCTCCTTTTTTCCCCAGACACAGTGTAACTTCCACCCAGTTAAACCTCCTAAAGTTTACTTGAGGTCCTGCAGGTGTTACTGAAATTTTGCATTCCTTTGGGTATGGAAATTCTTCAGGAGAACTAGTTAGTTGTGCTGGTGGTATCACCAGGCTAAGAATCAGGGTAGGAATCGTCTGTTATTGCCATTTTCTTTGTGTGTGTGTGTGTGTGTGAGAGATTGCGAATTGAACCCAGGGCCTTGTATACTACACTCCCAATCACAGCATTGCCATTTTCCAAGGGACCTGGACAGAGCCCTTCCCTTATATGCTTCAGTTTCTCCATTTGCAAGGTGGGGATCATAAAGCAGACATCTGTGGGTAGGGTAAGGGACGCTGTCTTGGTTTGGGATTCTGATGCTTGAACGTTGGATGGGAGTTCTCAGCAGCTGTCAACTTGGGAGGGAGGATGTGAAAGTTTGTATTCTGTCCAGGAGGGTAAATCACCCAGCATTCTCCCATCACATTTCAGGGAATCCTGATCACCTGGACAAAGGGTTTTAAGGCAACTGATTGCGTGGGTCACAATGTAGCTGATTTACTAAGAGATGCAATAAAAAGGAGAGAGGTAACTATCCAAAGAATGCTTTTAAAACTTTTACTGTGTTTTTTGGGGGAGGGTTGTAAAAATTGCACTTATTCACTGTGAAGAATTAGAACAATATAGAAGCCTCGGACCTGGGTAATAAAAGTTCCCATGCCCTCACTCAGCTGCTAGCAGTGAAAGTGGGGTTACCAGTTTTGTGTTGTTAACGAATGCTTTTTTAAAGAAAGGTAAAATCATGACTCTCATAAGCTGCCGCTGACAGCGGGCCACAGTCTGGTGCTTTTAGCTAGACCTTTGTGTTCTATGGGTCTTGGTTTCCCAGAGTGCGAGCATCAGACACAGCCATACTTTGGCCTGATGGGTTTAGACTGAGCAAGGCCACTCCGTGATCACATCAGAATGCAGAACATCATCATAGAAGTGGCTCTGCTCCTCGATGGCACCCAGGCCAGAAAAAAACCCTAGCAGCTTACTGGTTGCTGTGCAGCAGAGTGAGCCACCAGGATTCAAGCCCAGCTGTCCCTTCCCTCAAACAGTGTCTCTTTTTCTGTTTTCTTCCCTGAAGGAATTCGACCTGGACGTGGTGGCTATGGTCAATGACACGGTGGGCACCATGATGACCTGTGCTTATGAAGAGCCCACCTGTGAGGTTGGACTTATCGTAGGTGGGTGTCCTGGAAGGTGTCTCCTTTGGGGAAGGGGAGGGTGGCTGGATTTTCCTCTTCTGTGGCACCTGGACCCAGAAGCTCAGTCCTCAGTTTGGGACAGTCTGTGTGTACCATCCCCTCACCACCTCCAGAGTTCAGTGCTGGGCAAAAGCCATAGAGTTCTTTGGAGGGCTTTCCTTCCCCAGGACCCCCACAGTGCTGCACGCGGATAGTGATCAGAGCCTTAAGAACCAACTGGGCTTTCCAGGAAGGAGGGTGCAAAAGGCTCGCGTGGCTTGGGTGGACAAGTGGGGGTCCCTGGAGCTGGCCTGGCCAGCAGGGCGACACTGTTGGGCTATATGGAGGGGCTCCCAGCAGGCGATGCGGGGTGGGTGTCAGACTGGAAAGGAAGCAAAGACCACTTCCTCTCCTGACCCTGCTTAGAGCTGGGAAAGCCCACAGTGGTCTTGGGTGCCATTTGCCTTCAGCAGCCTCTATTCATGAGGTCCCAGGCACTGAAGGGGGCTGCCAGGGGGGCTCTCTTGGTTCTGCACTTGTTTTGTTATATGTCAAGCATGTTGGGGGCCTGGGCCTCAGGAGCAGAGAGTTCCTGAAGCATGTGGAGTTGGGTGGTGAGGAGACCGTTTGTCCAGTTGATTCTCTTCCCAGTGCGAGGGGTGCTGGGAACTCTGCAGGCTCAGTGTGGACAGCGAGTAATGTCACCCTGCCTTGGGGTCCGTTTGCAGAGTGTCTGGCAGCAGGCTGCTCTCCTGGTCCCAGGAAGACCTTTTTTATCTGTTATTAAGCTGCCTTGGGTTTCTGTTGAAATTCAGAAAACCAGGAAGCAGCTCCAGGAAAGGTTGTCCCCACCACCCCTCCTCTTTGGCTTTGAGGCTTTATTTTTTCTTTCTTTAGCAAAGCTTCCCCCACCCAGCCCTTCCCTTCCTTCTGCCTGTGAATGGGCTTAAGTTGGTCATGCAAAGTTAGGGTGACACAGCACATTCTCCTCTTGTAGGCAAAGACTCACCTTCCTGCCTGGGAGGTAAGGCCCATCCTGTTCTGGACAGCTTAATAGCTTAACTAGATGTCCCAGGCTTCTGTTTTATTTCCTCTATCAATTGATTGCTTTCTCAGAACTCCCATGGGCAAGAAGTTTGGTTTCCATGTTTTGGCTTCCTTTACATCTCCTACTCTTCCATGACTTGGGCTTCTTTTCTTTCTAGTTTATATTGAGAAGCTGAGAACACAAAATTCATAAAGAAGAGTATGGTGGTCACGCCTGTAATCCCAGCCACTTGGGAGACTGAGGCAGGAGGATCACAAGTTCAAAGCCAGCCTCAGCAACTTAGCAGGGCCCCGAGCAACTTAGCAAGAACCTGTCTCAAAATTAAAAAATAAAAAAGGCTGGGGATGTGGCTCAGTGGTTAAGTGTCCCTGGGTTCAATCCCTGGTACCAAAAAAACAAACAAAAAAACTCTGCAAAGAATACAGTAACATGAAGTGTCTGCAAATGGCACTTCATTTCATCATAGGGGATGAAAATGACCTGGCCCTTTTGGTTTGGCCAGGGAGCATCTTTGAGTCACTCTGATGACATTCAGAGTTCACATATATCCCACCCAGGTGGTGCTCCAGGGCTGTGTTACCGGAAGCACAGTCCAAGGACCTGCCACATCAGCATCACCTGGGAGATGGTTAGAAAAGCAGTCTTTGGCCCCACCCCAGGCTCTGCATTGTCACAGGATCTGCACTGACACAGGCTCCCAGGTGATTCAGGTGCATATTGAAATATCTATGGGAAGGACTTCTTGGTTGGTTGGTTTTTAAATTTTCAGTCCATTCAGTAGGACAAGTCCAGTGACCTCAAGCCTATGTGTCATGGCAGTTAAAACTGCTATGAAGGCTTCCTCTCAATTTCTTTACTTAGCTCCTTTTGGACTGGAACAGCAAACTATTTGTGGTCCCACCCCAGTTTTACTTGGCCACTCTGAGTTACCCTGACCTAGGAAGTTTAAGAGTAGGAATCAGGCCCCTGAGCCCTGGTACCATATGACAGATGGCGTGTATGCACGCGTGGGTACACCCAGAGGGATGTTCCTTTGTCTCAGGAGCATCATAAGATTTTTCAGAAAGGTCTGTGGTACCAAAAAGGTGAAGGAACCATTGCTTTAGAAAGGAAGGCTGCATTTAGAAACATGCAAGAGAATTTGTTGAGCAGGCATAGTTCATAACCGTCTTTGACAAGAAAAGATTGCAAGGAAAGAAGCGAATGAAGGAAATAAAGGAAAAGGTGACTCAAGGTCACGCAGGGCTTTTGGGAGAAACCTGCAGAAGGGAGGCCCAGTGGAGAGTGGGACCCTGCTTCTACTTTCAGCCTAGGGTAGATATAGGGAGAGTAGGGTAGGAGGGCCTTAGGCCAATACTAGGGAGTTCCCAGGGAAGACTCCTTTCTTTGGGTTCCTTTGCATGATTGTAGAGCATTGTCTGGGGTTTAGGGGCAGGAGGTGAGGTGACTCATTCTAAGATGGAGCAAATGTTTCAAAATGTATTGCGTAAGTCAGGTTCTACCTAACAAAGATAAGTAGACATCTGAGATATGCTAGCAGAAAGTCCCCTGGGATAATGTTATACGTGGACATGTGTCTCTGTGTGTGTTTGTTTACAAACATCTTTTTTTCCTTCCAACCTTATTACCTAAACTTGCACCATTAGAAGTACATTCCTTTGTTGGAAGTCCATCTTCTGTTAACATAAATTTAGCCCTGCCTGAATAGGTCAACAAGTGAGGCTTTTGGTGTTAAGTTAGTTCATCAGGTGTTCTCTGAGGAGGTGTAACCCAGATACTCCATTCCCATCTTGACATTTTCCTGGAAAAGAGTGGGAAAGCAAAGCTATTTATTTGTTCATCTCAAAAATGTATCCCTTATCTGTGGTCTCCCTGGTCCCAGCCCTCAGGCCAGTTGCAAGACCCTCAGGTGAGGTGGCTGCGCTGCTCATCTGCACCCTTGCATGTTTGTTACAGGGACTGGCTGTAATGCCTGCTACATGGAGGAAATGAAGAACATCGAGTTGCTGGATGGGAATGATGGACGGATGTGTATCAACATGGAGTGGGGTGCCTTTGGGGACAACGGGTGTCTTGATGATATTAGAACAGACTATGACAGATTGGTGGATGAATACTCTTTAAATTCTGGAAAACAAAGGTAATTGCCTGGTGGAGGTGGTACTTAACAGTCTGAATGGGGAGTGTTGGGCTGCATTCTGTGTTTTGGCAGTGGGAGAAATTTCTAGTAGGAGTGAGGTCTGAACAGAGAGTTGGAGACTGTTCCCTTTGGCACTCCTGTCCTTGACTTTTAGCCAACAGACAGCAGAGAACCTGGGAGCATGAGCCCTTGACATAGTACAAGACAGCCTCAGAACTAGCTCAGAGATAGCCCAGAGGACAAGTTGACAGTGAACTCACCAGTGCCTCATGACCTTTTTTTGGCCTAGAAGAGTTTGGTTTTCCCCTTGCTCTACAGCGCCCCCCACCATTAGAATAACTTAGGGGTGGAGACCAGTGTGGAGCACTGGATCAGGTAGAGGCCGAAGGAAGCCCTTTCCCAGGTATTCCTTGTACAATGTTGTGAGCCCCCATCGCCACCTGGTGGCCATTCGGAGACTTGCAGCTCTGGTTTCAGGGCCTGTGTCATAAATGGCATGGAGTCTACTTGGAAATGAAGTTAATGACCCTTTGTCTCAAAACCCCAAGAATCAGAGTGTCTAATGCCACAAGACAACTTGGTCCAAGTCGAGTCCCCAGAGCAGAAAGACCGACATAAGTTGGTTCCTGCCACTTTCAAGGTCTTTGCCTTTTCTGAGTGCTGCCTGTGCTGTTGGTTCCCTTAAGTGTGTCTTGCCCCCACCCCCGCCCCCCATCAAGTGCCGGGGGTTGAAGCCAAGAGCGCTCTACCGCTGAGCTACAGCCCCAGTCCTTTTTATTTATTTGACTTTGAGATGGTCTTCCCAAGTTGTTCAGTCTGGCCTTGAGTTTGTGATCCTCCTGCCTCAGCCAGGTCCTGAGCAGCCTGAGCAGCACACCTGGCTTATATAGTGCTTTTTAAAATTACCTTATGTTATTAAATTTAATGATGGGGGAGAAAAAGGTGAAACTGAAATAGATGCTAATCATGTAATGGATGTGGTGAAGAACTGTTACTTAATTCTAGCTAGTCATCATCCTCTGCCAGAGGCTCTAAATCAAGACCACCTTTGTTGGAACGGAGATCAGCAAGCATTAGAAGGGCTTAAAGACATTTCAGTGCTGAGCTGGGAGTGCCCCCTAATGCAGCGAGACGGCTGGATGGGGATTGTAATGCCCCATGCTCTCTGCCTTACCCTGATGTTCCATATTTCTTCTGTAGACCACGTGAAATCTTCCCAAGTACTCTGGAGTATCCAGATTCTCAGTTTGGGGATACTAGGCCTGTGTATGTGCCATGGAAGCACAAATCCCTTGTCTTTTCTTTCTTTTTTTCTTTCTTTCTTTCTTTTTTAAAAGAGAGAGGAGGGCTAGAGTGGTGGCTTAATGGTTGTAGTGCTTGCCTGGCATATGCAAGTACTCAGGTTCAAGCCCCAGCACCACATATACAACTAAATGTCAGAAAACAAAGGCAAGATGGAAAAATAAATAAAATTGAGAGAGAGAGAGAGAGGGAGGAAGAGAGAGAAAGAATCAGTTCTATTTATTTTTTCATCTGGCCTTTGTTTTTCCAACAATTAGTTGTGTATGGGGTTCAAACCCAGGTCTTTGCATATGCCAGGCAAGCGCTCCAACTGCTGAGCCATCATTCCAACCACCTTTGTCATTTCTTGAGGCCCTTGAGCATGGAAAGGGCAAGAAAAATAAAAGTTCCAAGAGCAGGTTGACTTTGATTGTTATGGTCACCAGATTCTCCCCCTGTGTGACTTCATGCTGCTGTGTGCTTGATCAGCCCTCTGGGTGTTTGCAAAACCTTCAGAAAACTGAGCAATTTCCCCTCTGTTGTCTTCTTGTCCCTTTAAGACTCAGCCTGGTTGGTGATTCACTAGTTCTGCAACTCTGTACTGAGCACTTTGTTGAGGGACTCACACTGTACTGGGCTAAAGCAAGAAGCGCACTCCCTGTCCTCTTAGGCCCATAAGTCACTGCAGAGATGACCAGAGGCAGTGAGGCTGTGTGTGGCAGAGAAGGGTGAGGTGTGAGGGAGACCAGAGCAGGCGGGTAGAGCAAGTCTGGGGTGCATGGGCCCTCCCAGGACATGGCATTTATTTGGCCAACAGTGAACGAGCCAGATTCAAACAGGAAAAGGCCAGAAGTCAGCAGGAAGGACAACCACCTAGCAGCTAGGCATGGATGCGGGGGGTGTTGTGTGTGATATGGAGAGGGCGGAGGGTTCCCTGGTCCTTCCTGGTCCCCCTCTGCCTCTGTCGGGGAGCACAGGACAGGCACATGGCCATGATTCTGCCCCAAGGGGCAGTAAGGCACCCAGCAGGCCGGCGAGCGCAAATGCTCCTGGCAGAGACGCTGCAGCCCCCTTCCTCCCATGGCAGGTATGAGAAGATGATCAGTGGTATGTACCTGGGTGAAATTGTCCGCAACATCTTGATCGACTTCACCAAGAAGGGATTCCTCTTCCGGGGGCAGATCTCTGAGCCGCTGAAGACCAGGGGCATCTTTGAGACCAAATTTCTCTCTCAGATTGAGAGGTGAGTGGGGATGGTTTTCTACCACCTTTTTACTATGATTAAATGATTCAGTTTCTCCCGGCCTCAGATTCCTCATCTTTATAATGGGAATAATCATAGATGCAGGGGTTGGATGAGGATTAAATGATGTAGTGTGTGGAGAACAACTGTCCCAGTGCAAGTCCTTTAAAAAGGCTGGCTGGTCTCATCATTGTCATCATCGTCATCTTTTTTGTTTTTGTTTTTTTCTTTTTGGTACTGGGAATTGAACCCAGGGGTCCTTAATCACTGAGCCACATCCCCAGTCCTTTTTATTTATTTTTTAAAGAGAGAAGGACAGTGAGAGAGAGAGAGAATCATTTTTTTTAATTGCGTTTTTCACATGGCTTTCGTTGCTCTGACACTTAGTTGTGTTCGTGGGTGCTGGGGTTTGAACCTGTGTACTTGCACATCCCGGGCAAGTGCTGTAACTGCCAAGCCACTACTCCAGCCCCCTCTTTATCTTTTGAGACAGGATCTCTCCAACTTACTCAGGCCCTCGCTGAGTTGCTGGGGCAGGCTTTGAACTTGTGATCTTCCAGCCTCAGCCTTCCAAACCACTGGGATTACAGGCGGGTGTCACTGTGCCTGGCTGTTTGAATTTAATAGAAAGAAGACAAATATACCAGGAAGAAAAAAAGTTTTGGAACACAGCAGGTAGTCATGTGACCAATAAACAAAAATGGGGGGGAAGTCATCCTCCCTAATAGAGAAGAACTCGGAGTGTGGGCAGTGTGGGGGTAACTTTGGTTTAGGATCAAAGGCATATCATATTGTTACTTTATACACATTTATGATTCTGCAACAACTCGAAGGAAAAAAAGAAAAGAAAATATAGCCCCCCCAAAAAACAACAACAACAACAAAAAACCCAGAGAGGAAACCAAAGTAAAACAAACCAGTGTGGCAAGGGCTTTCTTATGAACTTGTCAGAAGTTTTAAAAGTTGGGGCTGGAGCTGTGGCTTGGCAGTTATGGCACTTGCCCGGCATGTGCAAGTACAGGGGTTCAAACCCCAGCACGCATGTACACAACAAAGTGTCAGAGCAATGGAAGCCATGTGAAAAACTCAATAAAAATTGATTCTCTCTCTCTCTCTCTCTCACTGTCCTTCTCTCTTTAAAAAAAAAAAGTTTTAAAAGTGACATTTTCTTCTGAGGACACCTGTGGCCAAATAGTGTATTGGCTGGAGAGTGAGTTAACATAATTTTCTACACTTGGCCACATGTATCAAAAGCCCTTTGACCCAGAAATGCATCCTAAGGAAAAAATCAGAGTCACACACAAGATTTATGAACAAGAAATTTCATCAAAGTATTACTTTGCAATTTGCAGATAGCTCTCTCCACACTGGCTCAGTGCAGCGATGCACTGCAGCACTGGTTCCTATTCTCAGGGTGGTGGGAAGCTACTTGGATGTGTCACACAGGGAAAAGTCAGACAAGCATGCATAAAGGATGATCCCATTGTGCATGAGAGCAGCATCATTGTGTAATGACATCTAGGAAAAGCAGTTTGGAAAGAAGTGTATTAAAATGTTAAAAGCATTTTCCTCAGTGTTGAGATTGCATATTCTCAATTTCCCAGTTTTTATTTGTCAAGACTTGCCAGATTTTCTATAATTTCATACTCAATACTTGGGGATCATATAAAAATAAACAAGCATTATTTGAAAGGGAAAACCCCTACAATGTTCATAGGTATGTGCGCTGATTTGGGCCAGTCCTTTGGAGTCAGACCCCACCTGTGGGCCCTGCTTCATCCAGTCCCCTGGCGTTTTTGTCCTCTGCAGTGACCGATTAGCGCTGCTCCAAGTCCGGGCCATCCTCCAGCAGCTGGGTCTGAACAGCACGTGTGATGACAGTATCCTGGTCAAGACTGTGTGTGGGGTGGTGTCCAAGAGAGCTGCACAGCTGTGTGGTGCAGGGATGGCGGCTGTGGTGGACAAGATCCGAGAGAACAGGGGACTGGACCATCTGAACGTGACCGTGGGAGTAGATGGGACACTCTACAAGCTCCATCCGCAGTGAGTGAGGCTTCCGGTTGGGGTGGGAAGAGCTCACTGGGCTGGTGAGGTCCCTGGAGGGTTATGGGATTTCAGGGTGTGTGTGTGCATCAGGGAAATTCATCATCGGCACAGAGCCTGAGTGTGGGGACAGGGCTGGGGTGAGAGGGTGGATAATGAGCAGCTCTAGAGTTTGACTTTGTTTCTTGGGATGTGGAGAAGGGACTCTCACAGTGGCATGGCATGACCCTCTGCCTGCCTCTCCTGGGCTCCACTGAGGTGCAGATGAGGTGGATGGGCCCATTTGGCCTGGTCAGGTGCAGCCAGGCTGGGAGGCTGTCTGTGCTTGGTTAAGTTTGGAGGGGAAATTAAGAAGGTGGGAGGAGGGCCCCTTGTCTTGTTCACCTGCAAAATCAGACTTGGACGGGCAGGTGCAGTGTTGGCCCTGGGCTCCAGGGCAGGGAGAAGCTCACAGTGGCTTACTTTTGCCAAAATGTCTGACATCCCATGACAGAGAAGGACATGTGGCCCCATCTGCTCTTTGATCCACTGCATGTTCCAAAGCTTGGCTCTTATGAATATAGTGACCATGCCTAAACTGGAGGCTCTTTTTCCAGAAAAAAGAGTGCTACTAAGATTTCTGTGGGAGCTGGGTGTTGGTGGAGCAAGCCTGTAATCCCAATGACTCGGGAGGCTGAGGCAGGAGGATCACAAGTTCAGAGCCAGCCTCAGCAACTTATTGAGGCCTTAAGCAACTTAACAAGACCCTGTCTCATAATTATATATATATATATATATATATATATATATATATATATATATATAAAATTAGTGGTTTCGTGCTCCTGGGTTCAGTCCCTGGTACCAAAAAAAATAAAGAATTTCTCTAGGATTATAGGCAGTCTGGGAGCATCCCAGGTAAACTGGGCCATGGGGTCACCGTACTTAAAAACAATCTCACCCGACTCCACAGAAATCACCTGATCCATCAAACGCATGGCTCAGGTGACTCCATCTGTCTTGCTCCATCCTTACCCATCTCTACCTTAGCTGTCCTCATGTTCACCCGAGGCAGCACACAGGGAGTGGATGAGGCTTTGGAGCTGTGCACTCTTGAATTCAACCTTGGCTCCATCTTTTTTAGAGGCCATGCTGAGTTGCTTAATCTCTGACACCATTCATCTCAGTCCCGTCCTCCTCCTGGAATAATAGCCATTGATAGGAATCATGTATAGAAAGGATGGGGCACCTAGTAGCTGCTCAACAACGGGGAGTTACTCTGAGAAACCCATTGTCCCAGACATCCTCAACCTGGCTGCCTTTCCTTTTCAGCACAAAATCAAAGTGCCTAACATCACCTTCCTTAGAGTGTGTCCCATACTGGGGGGCTTCCTTTCTTGGCTGCAGGTCCTGGTCCAGGCTGTGGATGGTGGTGGGCTGGGGTGTCTCAGAGGCTGCAGCTGGGGATGGGTAATATTTGTTCTGATGCAGCCTCCTGAACTAACCCAGCACTTGACCAGCCTGGGCTTACCTCAGTGTGAGGCACCAGTGTCCTTCTTGGTTTTCAGGTTCCCCGGGGCCCTAAGTTCTGGGCTGGGGGTGTCTGACTGTACTCCTCACGCTCTCAGCCTCATAGACTCTACAGAGTGGCTTGTTGGGGGTCCTCAGCTGTGCCTCCCTGCTGGAAGATTGCATGCACTTTCCTCCAGCCCCCTCAGTCAGCTGCGGCTGCTTTTTATGGTACCAAGGACTGAACCCAGGAGCCCTTAACCACTGAGCCACATCCCCAGCCCTTTTTATGTTTTATTTTGAGACAGGGCCTCGCTAAGTTGCTGAGGCTGGCTTTGAACTTGTGATGCCCCTGCCTCAGCCTCCTGAGCTACTGGGAATGCAGGCGTGTGCCACTGCGCCTAGCTGGACACAGCTACCTTTTAAAAATTTTTTTTTAAGAGGGCAACTTTTTTGTAATTTTTTTGTTTGTTTGGTTGGAGGTGGACACAATATCTGATATCTTTATTTTATTTATTTATTTTTGTGTGGTACTGAGGATCAAACCCAGTGCCTCACAAGCTCTAGGCAAGTGCTCTACCACTAAGCCACGGCTCCAGCCCCCCGAACACAGCTACTTTTAAACAGTCCTGTCCATCTTATTTTGGGATGCTTTCCTGATTTCTGGTGGGGCATTATTTCTTCTCCTTTCCTCCACTTACCTTCTCCTTTTTTTTTTTTTTTTTTTTTGTCTTTTTCAGCTTCTCCAGAATTATGTTCCAAACCGTGAAGGAACTGTCACCAAAGTGTAACGTGTCCTTCCTGCTGTCTGAAGATGGTAGTGGCAAGGGGGCTGCTCTTATCACAGCTGTGGGTGTGAGGCTCCGGGGAGACATGAGCAGTTAGGAGCCCAGGACCCCAGCGCGCTGCCCTTCCAGCACTTCTCTCTAAAAGTGATGACCCCTGTTCCTCTCAGCGAGCCGTGCTGGGAGCCCTCGGCGCCAGAGCCCGCCACGCTGCAGCGGGGAGGAGAGCAATCCAACTAATGGCGTATATCGTAGGGCACAGCCTAGAGTGTGTGCTGTTGATAATCTCTCACCTGGACCCCTCACCTGCCCCGCCACTCTGCATGATTTGATCCCAACCCAGTCGTGCGTTCCCACGTGTGAAGCGTAGCCGCATCCATTCCTGCCGTAGGCACCCTTCCAGCGGAGTTGTGGATTGGCTCAGATGAAAAGTTACACCCTCAGACAGGCCTTCTGGCCTCCGAAGCCCGTCCTTGGGGTCGCCTCCCCTGTGTGAAGTGTATTATCACCAGCAGACACTGCCGGACTCCCCCACCCCCGGGGCCCAGCTGGAAGGGGACGCAGCATCGCTGCTGTCTCCCGTCCTAGTGCCGCTGTGGCCTGCCATCCCATCAGGATGTGTCAATGCCACTAAATTGTGTGTCCATGGAATCGTCCTAACTACATTGTGACAGTCTTGCATTCTGTTTTTCTCGTGGGGGGGCGGTGGGCAGTCCTGTGGGAAAATGTCTTGTCTCCATTTGGATAAAAGGAACCAACCCACAGCAACACCATCACTGGAATTTCCCATCGCTTTTGTGAGCCATGTTGTATGACCTAGTAAACTTTGTACCAATTCAAAAAGCCAAGAGATGCTTCGTGGCTGGGGAGATGGGAGAAGATACTGGGGTATGGCAAAAGCCAGATGCTGGGGATTTTTGTGACCTGGGTGGGGGAGGGTTTAAAGATTATGGTCTTCAGTGACCAGCCTGGTTTGGCATGAGGAATTCTGTCATGTCCCCGCAAACTGTCACAGAAGTAGCCTCTCACCTGGTCTCCGGCACCTGCTCTGCACCAGCTTCCTATATTCCTACCCCAGCTGGGAAGAAGGGAATGGACTCTGGTCTCCAGCAGCCTTTCCCCTGTTGGTTGGCCTGCAGGGGCTGTTTGGGTTTGATGAGAGGACAGTGCAGCCCTGGTCCTTCCCTGCACCCCCAGCAGATCCTGTGTCACCCCCTCTCTGCCAGCCTCAGGACAGCCGATGAAATATGCCCCCTGCTCCAGTGCACGTGGTGTCTGGAAGCAGTGCAGGGAGGCAGAGTAGCTGCCCAGGACCGACTGCATGCCACTCGGTTTGGTGAGATCAGAGTCCCTTTATTTGAGACACCTGCATGCCAGTGTCTGGTGCAGTAATCTCTGTGGAGCACACTGAGCGTTAAACCTTGGGTGTACGTTTGCGGTGTGACATGGCTCTCCTGGAGGGACACTGGAGTGTGGAGGGTGAGGCAGCAAATGGGGAGAGGGTGTGCTCTGGGGCTGGCCTGGGCTCTAGAGTACTCCACAGTTAGTGTGTCTGCAGCAGCAGTGATGGAGAGAGCTGCGTTGCTGACCTGTAGGTGGCGCCGCTCGTGTGACGCGGCTGGTGTGGTGATGGTAAGAATCATGGCTGCCTTTTATTGGCACTGATTCTGTGTGTGGCCTGCTGGTTTGCGGGCGTCACTTTCACTGATCCTCACAGCATCCCTGGCAGGTAATTTTGCCACTGAGCAGAGGAAGGGGCTGAGGATCGGAGCGACTTGCCCGCAGCAACTCAGCTGAGGTTCCCTTTGACTCTTAACCACCAGCTACTCTGGGCTCTATTGGAGTTTTTCGAGTCAGGCAGAGAAGCCCTGGGTCCACTTGTAGCTGGTGGGCTTTGCAAAATAAGAAGCTTTCTCCCTTGTGCCATTAACCTGGTAACAAATCAGGGTCATGGTTGTGTGCTGCCCACAGATGCATTTTGTTTGCCTTACCCAAAGTTTATGAACATTTTTGTGGACCAAACTTAGCAAGAAGTGTCACATGCAGATTTGGATTTCTAGCTTTTCTTGGAAGATGTACTAACAGTGGGCTCCCATTACCAGAGCTAAGCAGCTGCCATCCCTTTTGGATGTCTGTCCCCTCCGGGCTGTCACAGCCTCCACCCTTCCCTTGTGCTCCAACACAAGGGTGGTTAGCCTGTTATCGCATTGCAGTTTTTCTTTTATCCTGGGTGCAATTCACTATTTGTGTTGTATGCCCAGAAAGGCATTTGAGCTGGCAGCTCCTGGATTAGGTGAGTGTTGGCCCTCGCTGTCTTCACTAACCCTTACTGGACCCCTGGAGTGCTCTGAGGTGGCTGACTGAGTCCTTAGTGTCAGCACCCTCTGTAGAGTTCCTGGCGCCATCTTGTTTTCCCATTGTTGAACTGAAGGGTGGGGCATGAGCCAAACTTTCAGATCTGGTCCTCTTGATTGGATGCTTCTCCAAGGGTGTGAAGCCTGGCCTTGGATCCAGGCACACGGCTTCAGAGTTCAGCAGGCTTCCCCTCTTGGGGAACTCCAGCCTTCCCATTGGTAACTTCAGAAGGGGTCACGTCCCCAGCCATGAACAAAATCTCTTTTGTGTGACACCTGTTGACCCTCATGGAGAGGGATGGATTGTGAGTCAGCTCCAGCTTATCTTCCTCAGTTGGAGTGACCCAGGGGCAGCACCGGAAAGCGAGGCGGAATCCAGAGCGAAACCTGGGGAATGGGTCAGCTTGAGTAAGGAAAATAGGGGTACAGGAGCTATCATGTGACTTCTCCCAGCCCCAGGAGCCTATCTCCCTTTCCTCTTCCACAGGAGAGTTGCTGCTTCACTCTGAAGAGCCCAGTGCTCCCATTGCTCAAGGCTTCTTAACAGATGGGGGACCTAGGGAGACTCTGCTACTGAGCTACACCCCCAGCTCTTTTGAGACAGCAACTGACTAGGTTTCCCAGACTGGCCTTGAACCTAAAATCCTCCTGCTTCAGCCTCCCTAGTTGCTGGGATTACAGGTATGCAATACTACATCCAGCAAGAGATGCATTCTTCACTAGGCTTGATTTTAGGAAACAGAAGTATTTTGGAGTTTAATTTAGTGATTGAAGTGGGTAATTATGCTTACTTAAACCGTTTGTTATTACAAATGAAAACAGACCAAGTATAATTACAAAGGAATAACATTTTCCCATGTTTGTTGTATTAACTGGCTTAAAAAATAGTATTTGAAGTTGGGTTTTAAAAAGCTGGGGCTCTGGCAATGTTAGTGGAACAGGGATTCCCTTCCTATGGACTCCTTTGAAGGAAGATTCACAGGTACCAGGTTTGGGTCCATATGCTTAGAAAGTAACTCCCCACAGCAGCACTGAAGTTCCAAGCTTAAACTGGAGTTCAGAGGAAGCAGATTGGGTGAGTGGAAATGGGTTGGCATAGAGAGAACACTGACTGCTCAGAGTAGGGCAGAAATAAATGCAACCCTGTGCCAGCCCTGCAGGAGAGTGCCGAGTCGCTTCCTGAGCTGCAGGGTTCCCTGTTCCAGAAGAGCCTGGCTGCCACAAAACTCCATGGTGTGGCCCTGCAGGTTCTTATTTGCAGACCCAGTGGCCTCTGTCCCTTAACACCCACACCCAACATGCCCCAATCCAGCTCCCAATCACCCTTCCCACGCCCTCCCCATGCAAACTTCCCCAGCTCGGCTCTATCCTGATGGCCCAGGCCACGAACATGTTGAGAGTATTCCTGGCTTCTCACAGCAACCTTCCTTCCATCAGATTCCATCGGCAATATCCAGACCCCGACCACATCTCACCTGTGGGAAGCTGCCTTTCACCTGGACTACTGCCGTAGCCTGCCCGAAGCCATCGCCCACTCTCCCCCCGCCTTGGTCTAGTTCCAGTGCTGCTGCTGGACTGACTTTTGAAAGATCAGAACACGTGTCTTCCTTGATCAGAGCCCTGCAGCTCCTCACGTTAGAGTACAAGTCCTGACCTTGACCCCAGGGCTGCCCTTCAGCTGTTCCTTCTGCCGGAAAGCTTGCCCAGTCTGCAGGGCTGACTTGATCCTTCATTTGCTCAAATGCAAAACTGCACTTCCTGTGCCCACTAAGTCCCTGAGCACATCTGTCCTCCCTCCTCATCTTCCTTTTTTCAGGAGGAGCACTATCTCCTAACGTTGTGTGATTCACTTACTATGTTTATTTTCTGTTTCACCCCTCTAGAATGTCAGCTCCCCAAGGAAACGGGTCTTTGTTTTCACTTACTGGTAGGTCCTTAGGGTGTGGAACAGTGCCAGGCACCCGTCGTCACCTGTCGTCCCCACTTGTGAGCATTTTCTGAATTATTGGAGAATGCTGCCCAGAGCTGTGGGAGCTAGTGTCATTACATACTGGCTTCATGGTTAATGTGGGGGTTTGGGAGTGTCTTCTTTTCTCAGGCTGCTTCCTCCCCTGTAAAATGGGGTGATGCCTACTTGTCTCCTATTATCTACTTACTCCCAGAAGCTAGAGGGTTTGGGCACTCAGTAAACTCCAAGAATATAGTTCCCTCACTTCCTTCAGGCCTGCCCTGGGGATGGGATGTCTGAGCATCAAAGACCCCAAGAGCACTATGAGAAGCCTGGAGACCTGAGTAGGGAGGTGATGAACGGCAAGGACAAAGGCTCAGGGACAGCCTCCATCTTGCTGAGGCCAAGACGGTGGTGCCTCTTATTTCCTCTTCCCTGCCCACCTCCAGGGGTTTCCCAGGCTGAAAGGCAAAGGCTGTCAGGCTGCGGCTCCCGCCTGGCTCATCACCTCCCATGTCTCCAATGGGCCCAGAGCAATTACTGGCCCATCTCACTCTACATTCCCAGAAGCACAAAGGCTGGGAGAACCAGATAACGGCTGAACCAGGAGTGAGATCCTGGACCCTTTCTCTATCCATCTCTGCAGAGACCGTTCCCCTGAGGCCTCTGGAGGGAGAGCACACTCCCTGGAGATCAGCTGTCCCCATCCTGGCCCCATCCTCTGCTCAAGTGCTGCATGTGCCGGATGGGTTCTGCTCACCTGGCTCCAGTTAAGTCCTCTCGGGAGGAAACTTAAAGACATCGGAAGTCAGCCCTAGCTCCTTGACTGTCTCTTCTTCTGCCTCTCTCTACTCTCCCCTTCCTGCCATCTCTCTGACCCAGCCTTCTGGCTTCTCCTTGTCCTAGATGTAGACCCCAGAAGACCCCAGTAGACACAATGGGAGCTGCGACTTGGGTGACCAGGAGGAGGTGCGACTCTAGGTGGTGTAGGCTAGTGGAGGACAACATTCCCGCTTGGGGTGGGCGTGGAGGGGCTCGGGCAGGGACAAGGCGGAGGTTCACCTGTGCATGGGGAGCAGCAGGGACTGTCCCTGGCCTGGGAGCAGCAGGGATCCGAGCCTGCGGAGCTCACCTGTGGTTGAGGCTGCAGTAGATGATGGGATTGTACATGGTGGAGCTCATGGCTAGCCAGAAGAGTGCCAGGTAGACCTGCTGGATGAACTTGTGGCAGTAGATGTCCTCCTGGAAGCTGCCCAGGATGAAGTAGAGGTGGTAGGGCAGCCAGCAGACAGCGAATATCACCACCACCAGCACCATGGTCTTCACAAACTGGTCCGGGAGAGGCTCAGGTCACTCCTCAGCTCCTGAGTCCCAAGCCCTAACCCTCCCAGGGCAGGTATGGGGCTGCCCTTATAGCAGCCTGGGATCCTCTCCATGACCACACCCCCCTGACCTCCAGTGCCTCCATCCCTGTCCCCAGGAGCAGCTGCTGCCCACTCAGAGTCTTCACTCAACTTGGCCCCTCTGCCCAACTGCTGTCCTTCTTTTAAAGCCTCTCTCCTAGAAGCCCAGTCCAGTGGCAATCTCAATGGCCTCCTTTTCCTGCTTGGAGGGCTCTGTACCAGCTCTGGGGACCCAGGCTGCTGCCCATCTGGGATCTGTGTCCATCACAACCCTTCCAACTGTGGGCAGTGACTCCAACCACGAACCCCCACTGCCTGGGGACCAGGTCCCTGACCTCCAGCCCCCAATGCCAGGCCTGTGCAGACACACCTCTGCCCTGCCTAACACCCCGAGAGGGATGGAAGGCCAGTCAAGGATGGCAGATGGCCACCACACTCCTTGAGGAGGGACCCGGAAGGTGTGCTATGTCCAGCTGCCTCCTGAACCACCGTGTTCAAAATGCCTACTCTCTTTGGGATGAAGTCCTGTCTTGGACCTGGCTTCATACTCTGGTTAACCATCACCTCCCCAGTCGCCTAGCAGGAAGCGGGTGTGGTGAAATTGAGTTTTATTGGGGGAGGGTGGAGGTGGCCTGGAACATAGGATGCTATGTTGGAACCCCTGGGGGCCCTGGATGGTGGGGTGAAGGGGGCATGTCTCAGGAATCAGAGACAACTTGACTAAGCCGGGCTACCATCTGGTCTCCAGATCTCTGAGGTCTATAGTTCCAGCATTTGAGGATTCTCTGAGTCTCTTTAAAGTGCCTTCTTGTGTATCTCTAGGGAGCGTCTTAAATTCAACATTCTGATTATTCAAAATTCTAACCTGTTAAGTAAGAGTCTAGTCCGTTATTCTGATTCTTGGAGGTGTCTGAAATTCTGTGATTTTATGATTTCCTAATTCCCCTAACATTCTAAACTTCCTTTTACTTTGTATTTGCCCAAACCCAAAAGCCAATCCGCCTGCTAGAAAGCAAGGACTTGTGGCTCCTTCCCACTGACTTGTCCAAGGGCAGGTAGGTCCTTGTGGGCAGGCCCTGAGCCGGCCAGGGCGGCTGCTGGAGGTGGCCCGGCCCTCCCCCACCCGGTCGATGCCCCCTCCCCGCCCCCCTGCACCTACCTTCTTCTTGGCCCTCAGGTAGCGGAGGTTGGCGCCGTGTGCCTGGTGTCTCGGGACAGCGCGCCTCCAAAGCGTGAGGCCAATGATGCTGTAGGCGACGAACATCACCAGGAGGGGCAGGAGGTAGATGAGGGCGATCACCACAAGGTGGTACCTGGAGGGAGAGCCAGGAGTTTGGGCAGCCAGCGGCTCGCTGGGACTCCCGCGGCTGCATGCACTGCTCCCTAGGGCCCCCACCCTACAGCCCCACCCCAGCCCCTTCTTGCAGCCCAATCTCATTTTGAATTAAAGAAAAATAAATGCAACATTGACTGGCACAAGTTTCAGAAGAGGGTTTCCCCGGCCAAAAGGCCGTCAGCATGAGCCTGCGCCTTCGTCATGTGACAGACAGATGCCAAGACCAAAGGAAACTGGAAGGAAAAAAGTTAATCACGTTTTGTTTCACATTTATTTAAAATGGAAAACACCATAAGGAGAAGGCAAAATTACTTGTCCACTCCCACCACTATTGACAATTGGGCCGTTTTCTTCCTGAAGCACATGCGTGTGCGGGTATGTGTGTTATGGACACACGTGTGTGTGTGCACAGATGCACAGGTCCATGTTTACTAGGCAAACTAGGTATATACTCCATATCTGCAGGGATGTAGAGAGAGAGGCTGGAGGAAAAGTGAAATCCTGTCCCAGCAACCCTCTCAAGAAATGGGGCCATGGGAAAGCCCCACAGTGCGCACTCACCGTTGTGTCGTCCTCTTCCTGCCCGTCAGCGTTTGTTTGGGCACATTTCTGTGCCAGCAAACACCCCTGTTCCCACCTTTGAGCAAGTGGCCCAGAGCATCATTGCCTGGCTACCTATCCGGTCCCCAGGGAGGTTGGGAAGACAGTGTGAAGATGTGTGTCCCTGGCTCTGGTTCCTGCCTGGTGCTGCAGGACAGACTCCCAAGCAGGGCTGCTGAGGGGCTCCAGGTAGCGACCCAAAATGGGTCTGAGACCTCCCAGCCCAGCTGTGTGTTCTTTTCCTTCTTGAGGTGTCTCCAAGCCCCTCCTCCACTCTGCCTGTGCCAGCCTTGCTGGGGCCCCTTTCAGGAAGTGCTACCATCCCGAGGGAGGGGAGAGGTGGCCTCTTCTCTGCAAGTCTCTTCTATAGCATCGTGTTTAGAATTTCACTTGCTCTCTTATGGCAAGCACGCCAGTTACCAAAGGTACCGGGTTACCTGGGTGCTCTGATCGTCTTGTAGCGCCCTATCGCTGAGCAGGTAGGAGGGAAGAAGTAGCAGTGAGTGTCAGGTTCCTGTCACCCTACAGAGTGTCTAAGCTGGGGATTGATAGGGCCACCTGCCTCTGGTGGCCTCTCACCTGTTCAGATGAGAAACAGAGCCTCAGAGAGAGGCGGGAAATCTGTCTCATAGGAATCAGCTCTACAGGCTTAATCAAGACCTGGGCCATCACCCTTTCACTGAGGCTGTGGGGGTCAGAGTGGGGCTCTACTTTGGAGTGTAATCTTGGCAAGTCAGGTTTCTCCCTCAGCCTCAGTTTCCGCATCTGTAAAATGAGCAGCTAATCTCAGTCCTTCCCATAGGTGAGCAACATTTTATTTTTTTCCAGGGACAACGTGCAGGATAGCAATTCACACTGAGCTAAGTTCCCACACAGAAGGGAAAGCCAAGGGGTATTGACAGGTATCTTCTAGAATTTGCCAAAATCAGGGCAGCCTCCATGCAGAGCCCAGTCTGTCCTTTGTATTTCAGTTTTGTTAGGAGTAAATATGTGTGTTCCTGGAAAGCACATCTGTGATTTCATCATATTCCCACACACACCCAGGGTGCGAGCCTGTGAAGATGGAGCCCCAATCGAAACCTCTAAATCACTCTTTCACACTCCCAAACACGCATGCATTCTCACACAGAAACAGGTTTTCTCCAAATTCTGTCAAAATCCCAAGTAACACCAAAGTATAGCCAGCCCACGCCTGCCTCACTTTCCCCTATTGCCTAAATCAGGGCTGGAATTCACCAAGCCCAGAGAGTTAGTGCATAGTCCCCAACTTCTTGCTGGCTCCCTCTTCCAGGAGAAAGTCCCTTATTAAGCTGGAACAACACACACCCCTCGCCCCCTGGTGGACAATTCCAAAATGTTCTGCTCTCTGGTCCTCTCCTTCCCCTGAGAGGAGAGAGAGAGAGACAGAGAGAGAGAGTGAGCGCAGGGTGGAGGCAAAGATCCTGGGCAGGGTCTGCCCTGGAGACTCATCGGTCCCCAGTAACAGTCTTCTTGTTGGGACGGTGCCTTCTGTAACATGGAATAGCCCTCTCCTGGAAGGTGCACGGGACAGATGGGGCCCGGGAAGGGGTGGGTATTGGAGGAGTGCTCAAGGAGACCGGATGGGGACTGTGTTGCCCTGATTACCTGGAAGCCATTGCTAAGGATGGGGACTCTTGGACTAAATATGCCACCTCAGGTTAGGTTTTGTTTGTCCCCTATTTAAAAAACCACATCAGTTCAGTGGGCATCAGTTGTGTAGGGCTTCAAGAACATGAGCTCATTATTACTAATCTCCACTTTGGAGAGAAGGAAGCAAAGGCTCAGAGAGGTTAAGTGACTATAAGAGACCTCTAGCCCGGAGGGAATAGGCCAAGGCACTGACCTGGCTTCTTAGTCCAAAGTCACAATCAACTCTCTCTCCTCTAGTAAGCAATGACGCCATGCTTGGGGAATCACAAAGTCACATTGTGAGAATCTTGGAAACAGAATCAGCAAAAGACTTAGCCAGGGTCACACAGCAGCTGGGCCATGTTTGAGTTCTTCTACCCCTCCCTCCACACCCCCAGCTGAGGGTGCCCACCTCAGCACGAAGCAGGCACCAGGCATCCTGAAAGTATCCCAGGCTCTGCCACCTGCCCTTTCTGCCCAAATCTCCTGACCCTTGTGGCCTAAGTATACCCAGAGCCCTCTAGACACAATCCTATACACACATCCCCTAACATGTGCCCACAAACACTCACATCTACGGACACACTCACGCACGCAGACATGACACACATGCGTGTGACACATATAGAGCCATACACTCCACATGTATGCATTTAAGACATGTGTGATCTTGGGCACGTTAGTTTTTCAGTGCCTCAGTTTCTTTACCCCCCAAATGGAACAATAATAATACATACACTGTAATAGAGAATGAAATGCTTAGAACAGGCTGGATTTGATGGCACCCACCTGTAATCCCAGTGACCTGGGAAGCTAAGTCAGGAGGATTGCAAGTTTGAGGCCGGCCCGGGCAACTGAGATACCATGACTCAAAATAAAAGAGATTGGATATGTAGTGTAATGGTAAAGTGCCCCTGGGCTCAAGGTACAGGGTGACCACAAAAAAAAAAAAAAAAAAAGTGATTAGAACAGGCCTGGCACTTAGTATTACTTTTAGTACAGATAACCCCCAACTTGTGTGTGTGTGTGTATAAGAGACAGAGGGAGAGTGAGAGAGAGAGAGAGAATCAATTTCATTTCGTTTTTCATCTGGTTTTCGTTGCTCCAACATATAGTCATGTATGTGGTGCTGGGGTTTGAACCCAGGTCCTCATATAGCCGGGCGAATGTGATACTGCTGAACCATTGCTCCAGCCCTCCAGCTTGTTTTGATTCAATGATTTCTTTTACTTTACTATAATGCATTTGTTAAAACCTGAACTTCAAATTTTGAACTCTGATCTTTTCCTGGGCTATTGATGGGGGATGATCTCTCTCGAGATGCTGGACAGTGGCAGCGAGTCACAGTTCCTAGTCAGTTCCTCGATTAAGAGGGGTGACAAGTGACACTCTACCAGGTGTTGTGTTGCTGAGCTAGGATGTGCAGGAGGTTAGGTGTATCATGCATTTTCATAAGATATTTTCAGCTTAGGACAGATTTATGAGGGAGTGATTCCTGTTGAGGAGCCTCACTCTAAACATGTGCTTGTGTAATCCCATGTGCACTTACGGAGTCACGTGTACACTCAAGCACGCCCCCCCCCCCACATCAGTGCACACATGAACATGTGCCCTGTGCCTCTCTACCCCTGTGCCCCAAGAGACCTTACTGGAGAAGTGACTTGCCCCTGCTGTCTTCGGGCCAGGCCACCACGCACTTGGTGGCACCCTGGTCAACGGTGATGGTGGAATAGAAGCACTGGGGAAAGGCGAGGGCCAGGGCCACCAGCCAGATGCCTGCAATAACCGCCTTGGTGCTGGGGGCTGAGAGCCGTGGCTGGAAGGGATGGACAATGGCCATGTACCTGTGGGCAGAGCACAGTGAGAGTGGTGAGCACCCTCCCATCACACCTGTCCCCTTTTCTTCTGCCCTGCCCAGGTGCACACCTGTAGCCCCTTCCCACACTGATGACAGTGTCTGCAGGTGTTGGAGTCATGCAAGATCTGCAGAGAGCCATTAGGCCCAGAGACTGTCATAGCCACATGGAGAGGATTGACATATGCTGTGTCCTGTTCCGTAGCCACTAACCGTGGGTTGGCGAGGTACACTGTAAGCATGGCCAATATGGCTGGGGAACTGACCTTTAAAATTTTTCTTTTTTTGAGAGAGGGATAGGAGTAGGGATGGGGGGATCAATTTTATTTAGTTTTTCATGTGGTTTCATTGCTCTGAGACATTGTTGTGGGGTTTGAATTTATGTTCTCACACATGCCAGGCAAGCGCTGTTACCGATGAGCCACCGCTCCAGCCCCTGACCTTTAAATTTTAATGATCATAAACTTAAATAGCCACGTGTTGGACAGTGCAGGCTCAAACCTTTAAACTTGGCATTCAAGACCTCTGCACATGGCCAACACTGCTTCCTGAGCCTTCCTGGCTCTCTCTGGTCATGAAACAGCTGCAGGGTCCTCTCTAGGGTCTTCCCTCCTGTCTCAGCCTGCAGCTCATTAAAGTTCATGGGAGATGCCTCCTGCTGACCTGCTGGGTGAAGTAGACCAGGAGCAGGTTCAGCTCCACTTGTGCCACCTCTGGAGGATGGTGGGAGTGAGCTGCTGTTTGGCAGCCCTGTACCTGGTAGGGTACAGGGCCCGCTACCCAGTGTTCTTAGGCAGGGATTATTCTATTTCCACACTGGGTGACAGAGGCTTGGAGAAATGGGGAGACAACCAGCTTGGGAGAAGCGGAGCAGGATTTCAGCCCTGGTTGGTCCAGCTGTGTGTTCCTGGGTTGCGTAGCTTCCTTCTGTTCCCAGGACCCACGGAACCAATGCAGGAGGGTCCCAGGGCCTGACGGGCAAAAGCCTCATGGGTCTGGAGCCCTGACTGAGGACAGTGAGCTGCCTGCTTCCCCAAGGGCACCATCCACCAATAACACAGCCACCCGCTTCTTGCCCCCAACATGCAGTGTGACCTGAGGCCTTGGATTCCTCCTCACTAGAAGGAGGAGGCGAGGCTAGATAAGTGGCTGTCTTTATGTCATAAGCCTGTTGCTGTCCTGTGCAGCCCATGGACCCTCCTTAGAATAAGATTTTTATTTTTATTTTTTTGGTACTGGGGTTTGAACCCAGAGGTGTTTAACCACTGAACCACATTCCCAGCCCTTTTTTATTTTTTTAAATTTTGAGACAGTCTCACTAAGTTGCTTAGGGCCTCACTAAGTTGATGAGGCTGGCCTGGAACTTCTCAAGCCACTGGGATTACAGGCTGTGCCTGGCTAGAATAAGATATTTGTATGACTTATGGTTTCAGCCCATGGTCTGCAGTCTCAGGCGAGGTACTCCTGGACTAGGTGATGGTTAGCCTCCTCCCACCTGTGCTCTAACACTGACCTCCTCCCATGACTGTGGCTGGGACCTGGGCTAACTGCACCTTGAAAGCATCGGAGCAAGACGAGTGGGCCTTTTCCTCAGGGTTCTTGGGTGCACCCCACCCCCATCCCAAAGATGCGGCAGGTGCCTGAGGGTCAACCGGGGCTTAGTTCTTCTTGCTGTTTTAAGGAGATGGGGGGGGGGGAAGGAGGACACTTTCTTATCCTGTTGGTAGAGAAGCAGGTCCTGGGACCTTGAGTTCAGACTGAGCGGGTTTTGAATCCTGTCTTCATTGCTTTGAGCAAAGGACAGCATCTTAAGTAAACAGCCTCTTTGGGTTTCCATTGCCACCTCTTGAAATAGATGATAGTAAATCTTGTCACTAGAGCTGCTGTGTGAAGGAAGAAAAGTGCTCAAGACCTCCCTGCAGGCAGCAGGAGCTCGGGATTTGAGTGTGTGGTTATTCCTATTTGTTCATTTCCTTTACATTTGTGGGAAATGGCCTTGGTCCCAGATGACCCTGGGATTAATCTGACTCTCAGGACAGGGATAATGCAAGAATAGACTGTGGCGTCAAATTTGCATAGCCGCTAGGAGCTGGGAAGTTCCCGCAACAGGTTCTCGGTGAGACTCTGCAGGGTGAGATTTTCCCTCTTCCGCCTGGAATGTTCAGCCCCAGTGCTGGTCACTCTCCTCTCCTCTTCACTGCTCAGCTCCAACCCTCACAACGAAGCCCATCCCCACACTGTTTAACGCTGCAACCCGCCCCGCACCCGATCCACACCCACGCACCTTGCAGCCCCATTCTGCTCTCTGATGTTTTTTCATAGTATTCATGACCTCAAAATACAACAGAGTATTTATTTGTTCATGTCCTTATGATTCAAATTCTTGCCAGGGCAGGTGCATTTACCTAATTTTTTTCTTCTCCCAAATGCTCAGAGTAGTGCCTGTATTTAGCAAGCACTGAGCATGTATTTGCTAAATAGGTAAATGAATGAAGAAACGGGGTAGTGAAAGAACATTTCCACTGTTGTCGACCTAATCGGAGCTGCTGGATTATTGTTGGACGGCTTCCTGCCTGATCTCCTGCCTCCCAGCCTGCCCTCTACCGCCCACCTCCATCCTTGAAAATGGAAACTCTGTGAGGCCAGGAGTTTGGGATGGTTTTTTCTCACTGGTGTATGTCCCCACCACCACTTCCAGAACTCTGCCTTATTCACAGGAGGCACTCAATGTTTACTGCATGAATGAAAGGAAAGTCTTAGCGGGATGTTCAGCCATATCTGGGAGCTGTTCGGGTGCTGTTGGTGGTTGCATGGTGTCAGGTGATCAGTGACTCTTCCCTACACCAACAACAGCTCAGAGGGCTGGTTTTCAAGCCTCTGGTTCTAACCCTGACTTGCTGGTGGACCTCAGGCACTCTTGTTAACCTCTAGCCTCAATTTCCCCAGGTGGAGAGTTAGAAGTTGGTTTTAGATGAATAGTGCTCAAACTTTTCATTTTAACTGGTGGAAAAATTTTCCCAAATGAAATCCTCAGGGAACCTCCACAGTAAAATAGCTAAAGTTGAAGCAGGTGTGGTGGTTCACACCTGTAATCCCAGAGGCTTGGGAGACCGAGGCTGGAGGATTCCCAAGTTCAATGCCTGCCTCCGCTACTTGGCGAGGCCCAGAACAACTTAGTGAGACCCTGTCTCAAAATCAAAATATAAAAAAGGGCCAGTGATGTGGCTCAATGCTTCACTGCCCCTAGGTTCAATCCCTAGTATCCAAACCAAAACAAAATAAACAAATAAAAAGCCAGCTAAAGCCGAGCAGTGAGCGGCTGTGGGTGAAGGTTGCTGGGGCAGTGACTGGGCAAGCAGCCTGATGAGGACTCAGGGTCCCAGGCCCCGGCCCTGCCTCCCCCACACTCCTGCGGGTTTCCTGCACCCTTTCTGGTTCACATCGTCTGTACCCCCAGGCACTTGATACCTCCTCCACCTCCCAGCGGAACCCTGCCTGCCCCAAACAGCTTTCAAAGATCTCATAGCCAACTCCTCCACCCCTGCCCAGACCCCCTCCTCAGGGAGCGGCAGTCCGCAGCCCTCAAGAGCAGCATCAGGAAAACTGTTGGTCCTGTTTAACAAGATGCAGACTGCATGCAACGTTCAGGTTTTTTTCCATCACAAATCTATCTGAAATAGGAAAACAATATGAACAATTTCCTGGTGGTGACACAAATACGACAAGACAGCGATCAGTTCCAGTGAAGAGCACGTAAAAGGTCCCTACAGCCTTGAACAGCCGTCTGGAGCTGAGTCCAACCTTAACTCTACCTGCTTCGGTAGAGAGTTCCCCTCTCTTCCAGATCAACAGCTTTGGATCACGACAGGTTTGGGAGACACTTCCCTGGGTGCTCTCCTAACTTGCTGTGGGACCCTGTGCTGCTCGGTCTGAGCCCCAGCAAAGTGAGACAGACTCCCCCCCTCTGCCTGCTTCCCTGCCGCCCCTCTTGCCTGTCCGCGGCGATGGCAGTCATGGAGTAGATGCTGACAAACATGGCTGTGATGGGGAAGAGGTTCTGGAAGTAGCAGAAGACACGGCCAAAGTACCAGATGTTGTGGCTGGCGTAGACAAAGTTGAAGGCAGCGTTGAAGGCCGCCATGCAGAGGTCAGCCAGGGCCAGGTTGACGATGAAGTAGTTGGTGACCGTGCGCATCCTTTGATGGGCCAGGATGATCCAGATGACTGTGGCATTGCCCGTCACAGCCACCAGCACCAGGGCCAGGTAGGCTGTGGCCCATAGTGCTAGCTGCCAGCTGGGCATGGAGAAGGCTGTGATACCTGTGGCATTGCTCTCAAGGCCAGAAGAGATGTTGGCTTCAATCAGCTGGGCACAGGCTCCCATGGCTGTTTCTGGGTCTGGAACGAGGGGCCTGGTTCCACAGCTTCTCCCGGATTTGCTACAAAAGAGAAATCCTCTTGGGTGCGTTGCTATATGGGGGCAAAGAGGGGCGGAGAGAGAACCAGAAGCGAAGCGAGGCACAGCAGCCTGGGGCCACGCCCACAACTCAAGCCGGTGTGAAGCTATTATCATGTCAGATTCCTGCTTCTGGGCCAGACCTCCGAACGTCTCCCGTACATCTAGAATTTAAATCACGGGGCCAGGGCAGGGGACATCCTCATTAATCATCAGGGCAGCCCCTTCACTGGAGAGATGGAAGACTGAGTCCAAGCGAGGAGGTGATCAGCTCCTGGGGTAGGTAAGTCAGAACTTGAATCCAGGGCTCTCCTAAGGCTTTCAGGAGCCATTCCAGACGCGCATGTACAGGGAGTCTGCAGACCCCTCAGCCCGACTGTGCAGCAGGCCATCCTTCCAGGCCTTGGGGTGCAGGCGGGCTGGGGGCTCACAATGCAGCTGCCAGCCCATGGCGCCGGAGTCCCACTCATTTCCTGAGGGCAGGCAGGGACCTGGGCAAGGCACTGCGGGTGCACGAGGTGGGGCTTCTTCTCCTGTCTTTGTCCCACCCCCTGCTTGGATGGCTGGGCCTTGTCTCTTGAAAGATTTAGATTGCCTTCAGGACAGAGAGAGGAGAGAGAGCTGGGGGGGGGGGGAGGCACAGCAGGGGTGGGGGTGGCACAGAGGGCACAATCCTCAGCGGGTGTTTACATTCAGCCTGGGACAGCAGCTGCATCGAGAAAGTGATTGGAGTACATATTAGGGAGCCAGGGTGAGTCTGAGCCTGGCTCAGCGACTGGGCAAGTCTCTTCTTCATCTTTCTGGAAAGAAAGTCTTAGTGGGATGTTCAAAATACCAGGGGACCTCAGGGTGCTTGGGTGGTGGGGTGCAGTCAGGTGGCGAGAAACCTGGGTCTGGTCCCCTGCACCAACAGTCCAGAGAGCTAGATTCCATGTCCCTGGCTCTGCCCTTGACTTGCTAGTGGACCTCTGGTGATCCTACGCTCCTCTAACCTCAGTTTCCCTGGGTGTAGAGTTACAAGTTGGGCTTTGGTGAACAGCATTCAAACTTTTCATTTTCTTATTTATTTATGTATATATTTTTGGTACCAGGGATTGAACTCAGGGGCGATAATCACTGAGCCACATCCCCAGCCCTTTTTAATTTTTATTTTTAAGAGAGAAGGACATTAAGAGAGAGAGAGAGAGTGAGAGAGAGAGAATCAATTTTTATTGAGTTTTTCAATGGCTTTTGTTGCTCTGACACTTAATTGTTTACTTGGGTGCTGGGGTTTGAACCTGTGTACTTGCGCATGCTAGGCAAGTGCTGTAATCAAGAGCCACCGCTCTAGCCCCAGCCCTTTTTATTTTGAGACAGGGTCTTGCCAAGTTGCTCAGGGCCTTGCCAAGTTGCTCAGGCTGGGTTTGAACTCACAATCCTCCTGCCTCAGCCCGTCGCCAGGATTATAGGCCCGTGCCACCACACCCAGCTTCCAACTTTTCATTTTTAACTGGTGGAAAAAGTTTTTCCAAATGAAATCTTCAGGAAACCTCTATAGTAAAACAGCTAAAGCTGAGCAGTGAGCATCTGTAGGTGAAGGTTGCCCGGGCAGTTGGGGATGGTGGCTCTGTGGGAGACAATAGGGGAACTTGCTACCCCATCTGAAAAATATTGGGGAGGGAAAACTGTGCATCTCCCAGTGTATTTGTGCATTTCAAATGAGATATTGTGCATAGAGTACATTTAGCACAGGAGACGCTGAGTGTAAAAAGCACCTAAAGAGCAGGACATGGGTTTGTGGCCCCAAGAGAGGCCCTCCGAGCCGGTCAGGGCTCTGCAGCAGGGAGGGAAACAGAGACTGGAGCATTTTTAACCAGTTCCGGGGGATGTGGATGCTGCTGGTCCAGGGACCTCACTTTGAGAGCCATTGTCTTAGGACAAAGACAGGCTTACTGCTTCTGGGAGCTCCAGAGACTGGAGACTGAAGCCCTGAAGGGCTGCTGTGGGTTTGCCCAAAGCCATCTATCTGCTCCTGGTCGTTGTGCGTGCATCCTGGGCATGAGTGAAGGTGCTGTTTCTAAGTGACTGTGTGTGAGCTCACACACGCTCAGCATCCGTGCACAGGGAGTGTGCATCTGAAAGGCGGGGTGGGGGTGCTCAGAAGGGCGGGGCAGGGCCCTCGTTCACCCCCTGGGGATGTCTTCTCTCAGCAGCTCTGACACAGCAGCCTTGAGCTCCCTGGCTCCACAGCCCCCGGGTCCCTCTTCCTCTTGTCACCCCTGCCCTGCTCCCCCTCCCCCCAGTGTGTTGGTTTTCACAGCCCGTGGCCTCTTGCGTCCCTGGTTGAGCTGGGAAACACCTTTAAAGGTCCATGCTGCCCATGGAATCCAACACAGACAGCGCTAAGCCACATCATGAGGCTTAAACCCTTCTGAAATGGAGGCTCTGGGTTTTTTTTGATTGTGAACTTGTGGATAAATTTATCAACACTGAACCTGAAATCACACACCTATTGTTTGGGGTCTTTGCTGCGCTGATGCTGATTCGAGAGTGCATCCTGGCCAGGGGGATCCAGGTTTGTCCCTGGGGAGGGTGCCTCCGGGTCCCTGCTCCTCACTGGGGGTGTGTGCTAGAGGGCTCTGAAGCTCTCCCCTTCCCAGAGCCAGCTCCAGACAGAACTGGCTGGATCGTGTGGCAGGGGCCTGTTTCCTCTCCGGAGCGGGCCACCATCGTTTATTTGGACTTTGGTCCTTTGCTGAAGGGTCTCTGCCTTTTATGTCTTTTGGTGGAAGCAGCAGAGTATCCAATCAACACGGTGGGGCTTGTTTCCGTCGGTGCTCACTTGGCCTCGTTCCTGAAGGGCAAAATGTGTAGAAATAAGAATGTAAGCACAAGACAGCCTTCTCTCTTTGCTGCCCTGGCCTCCTGCTCTCAGGAACCCAGAATTTGTTGAGTTTCAAGTGCAAACACAGTGCAGGGCTGGGATGCCTGAGAGCATGTTACAAGTCACAGAAGCCCAGAATAGAACACCCCACCCCAGCGTCCCGCCACCTCCACTGTGTATGTAACGGGGATTATATTTTGGAACTATTAAATCTGAGTTTTTATTTCCTCCTTAAATCATAGGCTCTTGCAGCCTTCCAACTATGTGCTACAGGACTTGAGGCCTCATGGAAGGAGAGGGTGGGGGCCACCCAGGACAAATGCAGCATCTGAGCAGAAAGCTACTTGAGGCTGACCTTCTGGGTCCACAGCTAGACAATGGCCAGGAGGCCAGTCTTTACTAAAAGGGAAGACAATATTCTAAGTTCCTTTATCCTCCTGACACATCAAGACTGGAGGGTTTGCTCACGGAGGTCTATGTGTGCCAAGTTCCAACCGGAGGAGGTGGAGGGGAAAGGCTGCCTGTTGACTCTGGTCAGGACTCGGGCTGGTGGCGCAGGCTGGGCACTTCCAGGAAGCAGATTCCGATTCAGAGTCCAGTGTGCAGGGTGTTGAGAGTGGAGATCTCACTGGAATCAGCATCTGGAAGGCAGGGGAGGAGGCAAGATGGGGTGGAGGAAGAGCTGAGTTTCATGCAGATTGTCAGCAGCCTTGGACAACCTCTTCATCGCTGGGAACCAGAATGGCCCTTGAGGGCATGTTGGGCCAAAGTGGCCGGGCCTCTACCTCCACCTGGATCACTGGATGTGGGCGTGACTTGATGAGGCAGCTCTTTACAGCCAAGGAGAGGCCACAGAGAGTGACAGCTCAACACCGTCCCCAACAACACACAGAGCAGCTTGCCAGGGAACCTGGGAAGAACACAGTGGGGTCCACCACAGCTGAACGGCCTTTCAGACAGGTGTGTCTGCGCTTCTGAGTGCTTCTGGGTTGCACCTTGCTGATTTGATATTGTGACCTTTAGGCTGAAGACTAGAGTTAGGAGAACGTCTCAGTCTGTTTTCTGCTATATCAAAATACACAAGCTGGACGCAGTGGTGCATGCCTGTAATCCCAGAGACTCAGGAGGCTGAGGCAGGAGGATCACAAGTTCAAGGCCAGCTTCAGGGTCCTACATAATTTAGTGAGATGCTGCAACAAAATAAAAACATTAAAAGGGCTGGGAATGTGCTCAGTGCCCCTGGGTTCAATCCCTGCTACCAAAAAACAAAACAACAAAAGCAAAATGAAAAAAACAACCCAAGGCTGAGTAACACAGAAAGAAAAGAGGTTTATTTGGCTCACAGTTTTAAAGGATGAAAGTCCAAACAGCATGGTGCCAGGTCTGGCAAGTGCCCTCCTGACTACATCAGTGCATGGGGGTGGTTAAGATGGCAGGAGTATATGGGATGCAGAAGACACTTGGTGACAGAGACTAGAGACCAGAAGGGGCCAGCCTCTCTGTTTTGTAATAACTCTCTTGAGAACAAACTAGGATCCCACGGGAACTACAGTGATTCCTCAAGGGCAACACCCCCAGTGCCCAAACCAACTCCCACTAGCTCTCACCTCTTAAAGGTTCCACTACTTTTTTCTGATCACAGTGGCACATGCCTGGAGTCCCAGCTACTCAGGAGGCTAAAGAAGGAAGATCACAAGTTCGAGGTCAGTCTGGGCAATTTAGTGATACCCTGTCTCAAAAAAAAAAAAACAAACAAACAAAACTCACCTCTTGACAATGTCACAATCACCATATTGGAGACCAAGTATCCAACACATAAACCCTTAGAGGACACACTGAAAGCACATCCAAGCCATAGCAGAATTTTTTTCAGGGAGTTGGGAGGGGAAAAACATGTAAGAATAGATACAAGTTATGAGTCAAGTGAGTGGATAAGAAAGGGGGGCAGGAAGTGTGGATTAAGTGCTCCTTCCATAGCGCCTGAGAGATGTCTTCACAAGTCGCCAACTATGTCTCTGCCCTGGATACTGCTTTGGATCACGGTTTC
>PVKS010012687.1:0-53021 GCA_004027875.1 Aplodontia rufa
AAAAAAATACCAGTTTCTTTATAAGCAGAGGTAGACCCGGGCCTCTCACCAGTTGTTGCTTAATGAGAGCGTATTTTTGGGACCAGATGCCAGTCAAGACATTTTGGGCTGTCCTGGAGGGCATGAGACATTGCTGATGGAGTGGTCAGTGAAGAGACCCCCATAGGGACCCTGGCCAGCTCTCATGGGTGCCCTGCCTTCCAGACTCTGCTGCCCTGAGGCTTGGCCTTCAGATCCTTCCTCTATTCTTATTAAAGTAGGAATATCTCTACAGTCTAACTTGGGTCAGCCTCTTTGCTTTCCTGAGCATTCCCATGACAGCTTTGGTTGGACATCTACAGAACCTCTGCCGTCCATGTGGTTGGTCCTGCAGAATCAGATCTGGCTCCATCACTCCTGAAGTGAATGTAACAGCAATTACTAATATGCTCTGATCCCCACCAACGGACAGCTTACAAAAACAGACTTTGAGCCCTCATCTCCTGCCATGCTGTCACTGAGAAACCTAGCAAGCCACCACAGACATCATGACTAGCAGCCTGCGAAAGCCACGATACTTTGGCCTCCTCCCTCCAGGAGGAGGAGACGGAAGACCGAGGTTGAAATACTCCTCCATCCCTCACTAGCAAATGACCTTGAGCATCTTGTCAGTTTTCCAAGTCTCGTGTTTGAAATGGAATAACAATACCTACTTCTCAGAGTCATTAAATAAAATAATGCATGAGAAGCTCTTGGCAGGATGTGAGTTTTTTATTAAGTGTTTAATAAATATCAACCACTATGAAGAGGAATAATCACCCCAATTTTGTAGTTTGAGAGTAATATGTAAGAGGATCTTAACACCTTCAGCCATTAAATTAGGGGATAAGGGGAAATCAATTAAGAGAATTGGTGGGGCTGGAGTGCTGGCTCAGGGGTTATGGCACCCGCCTGGCATGCACAAGGACATGGGTTTGAATCCCAGCACCATGTACACAATGAAGTGTTGGAGTAACGGAAGCCAAATTGAAAAAAACTAAATAAAATTAATTGATTCTCTCTTTCTCTCTCTCACTGACCCTCTCTCTTAAAGAGAGAGAGAGAGAGAGAGAGAATTGGTGACCCAAGAGGTGGTACAGGCTGGAGACAGAAGTCAGGTCAACAAGATTGGAAAGAACAGGATGAGAGATCCCAAAGGGGTTATGGGCCTTGGAGTGTTACCAGTGGTAAAGAGAGCACCTCTCACATTCTCTCAAGATCTGGCCTCTGTCCCTGTCAGCGAAAGACTTTGGTCAGGGCAAACCTCATATCATCAAACACTGCATGACTTGTGCTTCTTTTAATTTTTAGTGAACAGAAAAGGAACTGCCACTGACATCTCAGTTGAGGACAGGGAAATGAGCACCGGCGTTAAGCGGCAGTGGGAGGGATTTTGGCTCACTGGAGGAACTGCCAGGTGGAAGGTGGGATGAGTGGAGGGGCAGGCTGTGGGATGCCCCCACTGAGATCATTCACTGGACAGCAGCACATCTGTTCTGATTTAAGGTGTTACTCTGCATCAAGGCCGCGGAAAGCCCTTCCAGCTCTGGAAAAGTGAGAGAGTTCTCACTTCAGTCACAACTAAGCCAAGTCTAGAGTTCTGTTTCCAGATCTGTCACCCCTGTTTCAGTCGCTAGCACCATTGTCTACCAAATGGCTCAAGCCCCAAACCTGGCATCACCCTTGGTCCCTTCTTTTGTCCATGCCTCCTCCCCTGCTCCCACCATGCTGCAAACGGGTGGACCGTCACCTTTCCCTCCGCCATCAAGGTCGAAATACTGCCGCCCCTCCCTTGGACTGCAGCAGCCTCCTGAGTTTCCTGGCTCTGACTGCTCTTTCTTCAACCCCTTCCCTGCCTTACATCCAGTGTGTCGGATTCAAAACGCAGCCCAGGTCCGCCAGTGGCCCCTCTAGTTGAATGCAGTGCAGAGCCCTTACCATGGTCTGGAGGAACCTGCAGGAGTCAGCTACTGTGACCTTCACACTTCATTCCTCACCAGCTGCCCTTCTCAGGTCCTGGGCACACTGCTCTTCTTACTCCTCAAATAGGGCCTTTCCCTATTTTGAACACTCCACTGCGTTCCCTCTGCCTGGGATCAGGCCTGTGCTCATCTGTATTCCTTGAGTCTCTTGTAAACATCACCTTCTCTGAAAGGCCCTATGTGGCCACCTTGCCCAGTGGCCACACCCTCCCCATCACAGGTCATTCTCCCTCACATTGCTCTGTTCCCTTCAGGGCACTGATCACAACCCAGAGTTGGTTACTTGCTTACTCTCTGTCTGTCCCTATTCCAGTGCAAGCTTGGTGAGATTAGGGGACATGTCTGTCTTGTTTGTCATTGCAGCTCCAGTGTCCGACACTGCCTGGCACACAGGTGCCCACAGACAGGAGTCTGAGTGTCCTATGGTGAATTTCTAACACACCAGGGGTTTCATGAAATGAATTTACTTTGTCTTTTTGCAGTAAGAACATATCTTAAGGGACAAAAATTCTTACTATTACTGTTTATTATTATTATTATTATTATTATTTGGGGAAGGTACCAGGGATTGAACCCAGGGGTGCTTAACCACTGAGCCACATCCCCAGCCCTTTTTTATTTTTTATTTTGAGACAGGATCTCACTAACTTACTTAGGGCCTAAGTTGCTGAGGCTGACTTTGAACTTGTGATCCTCCTGCCTCAGCCTTCTGAATTGCTGGGATTACAGGCGTGTGCCACTGGGCCTGACTGACAAGAATCATTTTGAAGGATACTTTGATGACATGCCTAAGGATTCTCAGTGGGGCAATCAGCGGGAAGGTCAGTTACACTGGATGCTCAGCTAACTTAATCTATGACATCTGTCCACTCTGCAGAAGATGTTTCCTGCAACCAGGATCTAGCTATTTGGTTCAGGTGGGGATTTTTGAGTCCTTCATCCCAGTTCTTCCCTCCAGCTCCATGGCTGTTACTGAATGGTTATGGGGACAGGATATCCTCAGCAGCTGCTCCTGGAGCCAGTGCTGCAGGGCCCACACCCGACTCTGGGTGAGCTGCTGCTGAAGGAGGTGCCAAAGCCTTAGCATCCCCAGCTCAGACCTGGCTGTGCCTCTTGGAAAGGAAGCCCCAGGAAATCTCCCACCAACAACCCAGAAGGAATAGGGAAAAACACTTCCAGGGAGCCGGCTGGCCTCACAGAGCATTCCTTTGCATTGAGGACAGGCAATCGCATCAGGCCTCTGATCCTCAGCATGCTACAAAGGGACAGTGTTTTAACTGTTGAGTTCCTTCAGAGCAAAAGGGGAGAGAGCAGCATATACCAGTTAGATGAATGAACAATACACTGGAGGACCATACTGTGAATTTCACCATATACAGGAAGAAATCTGGGGGAATATATATATATATATATATATATATTCTGGCTCCATGAGAATGACTTTTTAATTTCATCCTTATTTTTCTGTGTTACCATAGGTATTATTATTATTACTTCCATTTTGTCCAGACAGGTTAAGTAACTTGGCCAGAGTCACACAGCTAGTAAGCAGTAGGGCTGGGTTCTTAGCATATGTTCCCTATTACTCCTATAGTTATTCCCTACAGGCAGGTGGGTAAGCTCTGAGTGCCATTCCCAAGCTGAAGCCACCCTGGGGAGCTAGAGTTAGTTCTCCCACTAAAATTCAGGCTGCCCAGGCAGGAACAAGTGGATCTGTTCTGAGTCACACTGTAAGGAGATTTCCTAACCCTTTGGTCCTCCCATGCTAGAAATAATCTCTAAACACAGGCTGGGCTGTGGACTCTGAAACCTCTTCCTCCTGATTCCTTCTAAGTGACTCTTTGCCATATGAAACCAGCTCCCTCTTATCACCTGTAAATATTCCCTTGCTGCTCCAGGCCAGTGGGTGCTCACAAAGCTTCTTGGACCTGAGGCAGCAAGATGGTGGATATGTGTGTAAGCCTTTCCAAGGAAGTTTCTAGAAGCCTCACATCTCTGCGTTCTGTTCTTTTTTTCTGTCTCCTTTATGTTCCTGATTGAGCCCCAGCAGCTGCCCTCTCTTCCCCAACCAGGTTTCTGACTCTGTGAACCAGGGCAGAACCCCCCACCCACCAAACTCTGACAGCTCAACACTGATGCTCCATCCATCCATCCATCATCCATTCATCCACTCATCCATCCATCTATCCATCCATCAATCCTTGTTAACTTATTTTTTCAAAATTGTCCACACAAACTCTGTACTTTAATTCTCATTATGCTCCAAAATGTCTTATGTCTGCTCACCTTGGAAATCTGTCCTTCCTCCCTCCCTTCCTTCCTTCACTTTCTCTACCCAATAATCCATCCATCTATTCTTTTCACTCAACAAATAATTTATTAAGCATTTAATACATGTCAGATATAATTACCAAAAGACACAATTTATGCTTTTAAAGAGTCTTTTGTGTAGTGGGGAAACAGATAATTAATTAAGTAATAACTGAAAAATGTAGTAAGTATGGCCATAGGGGAAGAGCAGGGCTGGGTAGCACATGACCTAGAAGCAGATCAGAGACGCTTTTCCAGGGCGAGGGATAGTTAAGCAGGGCTGAATGATGGGTGGAGTTGAGTTGGTTTGGCCATGGGGAGGAAAGCCCTCTAGAGAGAGGGTATAGTACGTACTTGCAAGAGAGAAAACCCATGGTGGTTTCAAGGCAGTGACACAAATTTAGTTTGGTCACAGCATCAAGTCTGTAAGCTGTACTGAGGAGTTTGGGATGCCCTGCTCTGTTCTCTAGGAGCCAGATTCTCTAGCATATCTAAGATAGAGCCAAGGCACCGCCTAGGTCTCAGAGAATGTTCTTGCACATTATGCCCATGCGGAATTTTCTACATTCTTATTGTTGCATTAAAATTAATCACATACTGTCTGATGCATTTCCTGGTTGTTTTATGTGTAATTATCTTGCCTCTTCAAAAAAGTTGCATTACAGGGACTCGGAAGATGTCTTTCCCTTATCTCCTTCTCTGGTTCCTCTTCAGCAATGCATGCTGGATACATGGTCTCTGACTTATCCATCCATCCAATCTTCCATCCATCCATCTGTTCATCCGTTCATCCATTCTTTCCCCACTGACTCATTACTTCTCAAAGGCTCTCATGGAGTTAACACACTGGTGGTGTGTAAAGGGATATTATATACACAGAAAATGTTCCCTTTGTTGTTGGGGATATATATCAGTGGTAGAGTGCTTGCCCAGCATGTGTGAGACCCTGGGATTTATCCCTAGTGCGGAGGGAATAAATACATATGTATGTCTCTTTTTTCTTTCCCATTTGTTTGTATAAGATTTCCATGGAGCAAGGGGCAATATAAAACTTTAGAAAATTTAGTGTCTCTATGGAGGGAACCAACTTTTTCACATTCCTCAGTTCAAATAAGTCTTGACTTGAGTATACAACAAACTTAATGGAGGCTCTTAAGCTAGACTATTTCTTATGGTGACCAAGCAAAGATAAAAATATATGTACGTGTGGGTGCATACATATGGGAAAATGAATATGCTCATCCATGGTCCCATTGCAATTTCTCAGCTAGGACAAGAGTGCTCTTATCTCTTTAAGCTACCATGAAGATTTTTTTCTCCCTCTTTGCTGCCTTGGTGGAAATGCTGATATTACTGATCACATGTGCATGCATGTGAATAGATGTATGGTGGGGAGAGGGTTAGGAACACTCCACTAGAATTAGAAGGAGAATGATAAGACCTATATAGGTTTCAGCTCTGTATGCAACTTATGTTCATCCCTGTTTGGGTCCCAATGTTGCTAATTTTAGCCCTATTTGAGCCAAGTTTGCCCTGATTCACCTTAAGAGTGTGGGGTATGGGAGACAAGAAGATTGACAGCTCCAGTTTGCTCCCTCTTCTAAGTCTAGAGGGGAAGTAAGAAAAACACAAGTGATTTGGGAATAAATGGTTGCTGTGCTCTGAAATTAATAAATCCTCTTCTTGAAAAGGCAGTGAGAATAATCCATGAGATAATTTATTTAACAGTGTGTCTGCCCCAGCACTGAAGAGAACAAGTGGCTGGTTATCTGACTCATGGCTTTAGAGATGTTGGGTCTCTCTGTTTTGCTGTCTCTCTGCTGGGGATCTCATTTTTAAAGAATGATTTTGATCCTAGCAGAAAAGAGCAACTTTGCGTTGTAGAGACATAAAGCTTCAGACCCAAGAAAATCTTCTAATACTTAGGAAGAGAGAGGAGCTGGCTCCACAGGACGAGTCAAACTAAGTCAAAGCTTCCTGCTTTCCACCTTAATTCTTTGTCTACTTGAGCATTTACAAAGTTCTCATTTTGGTGGGTAATTTCTAGCGATCCCAGGGAATAGTGAATTCAGTAAATATTGCTGTGCCTAGGCTGGACAGAGAAAATCTTTAAAGTAGAGATTTTACTACATGGGAGAGTAGCTCATTCTACTTTTTTTTGACTGAACTGAGCAGGGACCAAACTAAAGCAGAGCTGTGGCACTACCCAACTGCCCAGGGCTCCATGCACACAGATGTGAATGGGAATGAGCCCCTGGGGTTGTGCAATGCCATGGCCCAGAGGGGCCCTGGATGAGAAACCTGCACACAGCTCGCACATCAGTTATTTGAGGTCTATTGAATTGTGGGTCCCAAAGGGGTGGTGAGCTCTTTCCCCCTGTGTATCTTCAAAATGACACATCTTCTAGTTCATAGTTCTTCTAGTCTTCTCCCAGTCAAATGGCAGATTTTTTTTTGGGGTGCAATGATGTAGATGCAAAATGGGGCCCAGGCTGTCATAGAGTTGGAGCCAGAGGGCCCAAGTCCTAGCCTCACCTCAGCTACAGAAGCGGTGCAGCTTTTGCTCTAACAGGAAAATCTAGTCCACTGTTGGTTTTACTTGAGTTGGTGCTCTGAGGAGGAGCATAGTAGGCAAACTTCTTGGGAAATAGAGTCTAAACACAGAAGCTGAGAATTCTCACAAGGGAGGGAAGTGGGGATAGAAATCATATTACCTGTACATTTCAAAGTTTGAAGTTCTGGTGGTTCATACATACAGAGGTTTTTTTTATAGAGAATAGAGAGTAAAAGATCCAAGTCCAGGATGAGGGTGAGACAAAGGTACAAAAGGTAAACGAACACCAACAAACTCAGCAATCAAGCTAAGCACCATTTTGTGCAATGCCTGAAAAATCGGAATGGATGCAAAAAATCCATGATGGACAAAAATACCAACATTTTACTGGAGGAAAGTCCCCGCCTGCACTTGGATCACTCCCTTCCGTCCCCTCACCTAATCCTAGCCCCTGGCAGATGGCTCTGTGGTGTATTGGAGGGAAGGCTACACAAAGGAAAGACCGGAGTTTCAATTCTGCTGCTGCTCCTTACTTGCTGTGGGTTCTCCTAAGCCATCTACTCTCACTGACCTTATCCAAAGAGAAGAAGAGGCCCTATTTCTGTCTTGGGATTTTTATGGGTAATGATAGGAGCAACCCCCAACAACCCTGGTTTTTGGAAATTGCAAATCTCATTCAACAGTGTGCATGTGCATGTGTGAGTGAGTGTGTGTGTGTGTGTGTGTGTGTGTGTGTAATATAAATAGAACTCCTATGTCACACTCCAGCACTAACCCCTAACTAAGTCTCTCAGGAAGTCAGACAACAGTGTCTCAACACTATAGCCTACGGTCCATTACCTCCCCTCTTCACTGCCTCCGCTTCTTCACTAGAGGAAGTACCCGCTCTCTGTAAGAGTGCGTGTCTGATGCACCCAGCCGAGGTTTGCCATAGGCCAGGTCTCCACTCTGCTTCCTATTTTTAGGCAGTGGGGATGAGGGACGGTCGGAGGGTGGGGTGGCTTTTTGGAGGATGTTGTCTTTGAACTGTGCTTGTGAACAGATGGTGACCAGTTCCTCATGGTTCTCGCTTCTGCCTCCCTGGCCTTGCCAGACTTGTGTGAGCTGCACTCCCTTCATTCCTCAGCACAGCCCATCTCTGCTGGAACCCCTCCTCTGGGCCACCCCACCTTTACTCAAGCCACTGTCACCTCTTGCCTGGACTCTCACACTAGCCACCTAACCCAATTCCCTGTTCCTATCCCTCTCATTCTGCTACAGTCCACTCTCCTTTCAGCAGCTAGAAGACTTTTTTTTTTTAAATTTTTAAGAGAATCCTAACATGCCACTCCTCTACTTAAATTGTGGATAGGTTCCCACTACACTTGGAATACAATTGAAATGGTCTAATCTAGCTGAGAAATTCTGAAGTTTAACTTTGGCATACTCAGAATCATCTGGAAGACATGATAAAACAGAATGCTGGGTCCCAGTCCTAGAGTGCTAGATTCAGCGGGTCTGTCTGGGTGGGGTCTGAGAAAGCTCATTTCAAACAAGCTCCTTGGTATTGCTGCCGCTGCTGGCTCCAGACCCACACTGAGAACTGCTGATCAAGCCTGCAAAGTTCAACCTTGCTTGCCTTCCTACACACCTTCCACCATCTTCCTCCATCTACTCTGCCATGGTGATACTTGTCCTCTTTCTGTTTCCTGTACTGTGCTGACCTCCTTCCTGCCTCAGGGCCTTTGCACTAGCTGTTTCTATTCCCTGGAACTTTTCTTTTCCAGACATTCCCATAACCAGATTCTTTTTAAATGTCCCAGCTTTCATGCCTCTTCCTAATCTGTCTAATCTGACTGGTGCTCCAGAAACTCTCCATGAAATCACCCTGTTTCACTTTTATCTTCTGTATTTGTTTATCTGTGTACGGTTGGTATCAGAACAAAATCTCCATGAAAGCAGCAACCTTTTCTGTCTCATTTGTCAGCACCTGGCACAGTCTCTGGTACACACAGTCCCCAGGATGTATCTGTCAAATGGATGAATAAATTGTGAATACTAGAAAATGGCAGAGATAGAATCTGAACCCACAGAGCCCATGCCTAACACTCACCAGGTGACATTGAGAGCGATGCTGAGGCCATGGCTGTTCTCACTGATCCACCCTCACACATAGTGCTCTGTGGAGAGCACTCTACTGATCACTTTAATTGTTCCCTTTCTCTTCCCAAACAACTCCGAACTCCTTTTCCTGGCCTTCAAACATGCAAGAAAGGAGTCACCTTGGCTAAAATACTGGCTCTGTTGTCACTTCAATTATTCAGTAATAGTTCAGCACATCCTCCATTGTTCCTTCCTGTGACTGATGCTATGAGAATAATCATCCACTCCATCGTTCTATGGTTCAGAGTGCAGGCCTTAGAAGCGAGATATCTGTGCGCAGTACTTACAAGTTTTGGACTTGTGGCAAATTACTTAATGAGCTATCTATGAGCCTTAGTTTCCTCACAGGAAGATGTGTGCAATAATGACATACTCCCAGGATTTCTGAGAGGGTTAAACATGATAATGCAAGGAAAATTAATAGAAGAGCAACTAGAAAGAGTAAGCAGTCATAAATGTCAATTTGATGATGATCTGTTGAAGTTATAGCTGGAGCAAGCAATAAAAGGATTATGCTTCCCCTAGTTCCCAGGACAGGATCAGAAGAGGTTGAGTTAACTGGCAGTTTGACAAGTGCTAATTTGGGACCAGGCGCGGTATTTCCTGAACTTGGTGGTCTGGTCTGAGGACGAATCGCTGACAAAGGGATATGCTTGGAGAGGTCTTGAATTTCCTCAACATTTACCCTCATTTCCATATCCCTGCATGTTCTACCCTATCTTAGGCAGTCTGTTTGGAAATGGAGATCATGGTTCTCCTGTGCCCGCTGCCCCAGTGTTGGCCAAATGCCTTTCAAAGGGCAGCCTTCGCTGTTACCCAACACTGCTCTCGGTTCTCTCCTAGGTCTGACTGCAGAGGCAGATCATTTGCATATCTAAACCCCACTGGTTAGATAGACAGACCACGAGGGTCCTGCTATACCTCCACGGGTGTGTTGAGAACCAGTGGGATCAATTTGTATTGTTGAGGGCTCCTCAGCCTTGGGCAAGGAGAAGTTAGTTCCTGAACTGAAGAGTTGGTACTGTTATTGACACCTAAGCCCCCTACCCATGCCCCTTTCTTGAGATGCCAGTCTGATTTTGTAGTACCAGTTCCAAGTTGTTAAGGTCCTTTCCCTCATGGGTGCCACTTGAATGACTGCTCTGCTCATTACTCTTTCCGCTGGCCTGACTGAGGGCGTGGGAGTGTCTGCTTCCCTTTAGGACACTGCTGTCCCTCCTTTCGTTTCCACTTCTCCACTCCGTCCAGGGGCAGAAGATGTGCAGTTCATACTCATTTTAAGCAGGACATTTATATATTCCTGGCCTATTGGAGGACATAAAAGGAGCTTGGGAAAGCCTGGGTTTATAGAGGGGTGGGGACCAGCTGATAGGAGGCAGCCCAGTTAAATCATGTTTGCTTATGCTGTACATCTGGGGGGTTGCCGCCTTTCTGATGACGTTTAGGGCATGAAACAGTCAGACAGAGTCATTCACCTGAAAAAGAAAGGCAGTGACACTCTGGGGTGATAAAAAAAAAGCGTAACGACAGTGACAATAATATAATACATTTTAAACTCTACATTTGCCTGGAGGGCTCTTAATCAAGGATTTCAAAGCACTTTCCCCAGATCTTGCCCATTCATCTTTTTCTCATCCATGGGAAATAGCTGGCAGATAGGTAGTAGAGCACTATAAATAGAGTACTGTATCATTATCTTTGATGTGAACACTATGTATTTAGACAGCATTTTCTCTGAAGAGCGCAAGAGCTCCACACATTATATTATCTAATTCTAACTCCTTTATACAACATCCCCCATATTTGCTGCCTTGCAGGTACTTTGAAAAGCTTTGTATCCACAGAAATTCACAACTCTAAGGCCTGCTCTCTTCCCTCCCCTCCTGCATAACTCACAGGCACTTCCCAGGGCTGCTCTTGCTGTCCTTAAATAGCCAATTATCACAGCTTGATCAGCTGGTCCAAATACCACCATGACACAATCACCCTCAGCATGCACGCTCAATTTTATGTCAGTGACACCAAGGACTGGAAGAAAAAGACTTAATAAATTTCCTTGATGCAAGGTTCCATGTGGATCTGGTTTGTTGGATTTCAAAGCCTCAGTTGGATGGTTATCAGATGGACTCCAAGATATTATTAAGATACAGGTCAGGGAATGGATCTGTAGCATGCACCGATTGATTACAGGAGCCCTAGGAGGAGTTGAAGCTCCTAGCACAGTCTCTAGTCACCTTGAAAATGTGCATCACCTTGAAAACTGACCCAGTGGGTTTCTTTTGTGTGTGCAAGCTTCTGTATTCCCCTTCTACCAGTATCATCAGGCAGGTGATATCTTCCGGTATGGACCTGCAGTATACTTCACAGTTGTAAGGAATCCATCAAATGCATAATGATCTTACTTTCTTCCTCATTGTCCTAAGCTCTGTGAGTGCAGGGGCTATGTTTGCTTTAATTGTCTCTATATCTCCAGACTTGAGTACATGTCTGATGCTTAATAAAAATAATTCTTGAATGAATGAAAGAAGGAATGAATGACAGTAGAAATCTCAGTGGGCAGTCTCTAGGTTAGGGCTTCTAAACATGCCTTTTAAAACAGGTATAAGTTTCACTTCAGTGCACAATAATGTCACCTCATGTTCCTGAGCACCTTAAGAACTGTAGCCTCACCAACCCTCACTCTCCTCAGCTCTGAGACACACATGAGGCTGTTTAAGACATATATTTAGTATGGTATCATCTAATAACTTAGTGGAGTTCTAGACTCAGATTGTTTTGTTTTTTAAGAGAGAGGGACAGTGAGAGAGAAAGAGAATCAATTTTTATTTAGCTTTTCATGTGACCCTCGTTGCTCTGAAACTTTGTTGTGTATGTGATCCTGGGGTTTGAACTTGCATACCCGTGTATGACAGGCAAGGACTGTAACTGCTGAGCCACCGCTCCAGCCCCTCAGATTGTTTTTTGTAATCTGCTCAAAAAGCCCAATATTCCCAGCAAACTATGTCACCTGCACCTGCCTATATGATATGAGGGAGAAACACACATAAATTCTGGGAGTAACAGAAGCTTACATTAGCTCTTAGCTCTATTGCTTTCAGCTGTGTGAACTTGGCTATGTTCCTAACCTCTTAGTGCTTCTTTCTCTTCAGCAGTACTGTGGAGAAGATAACATTCACATCAGGTGGATGTGGGGGTTAAGTGAGAAAGCACAGGCAGCAGGCTCAGTAAATGACTATTTCTTCCCTTCCTTCTATCCTTGACCCTTTCTTTGACTCATCCTCCCTTCTGGTGGCCAGTTATCCTTTGGATGCTTCTAGCTGTCACCCCATAGGTTTTAGGCTCCATGCTGGAAGTGTTGAGACTCAGACTATATTTAGATGCTTTAGTTCTTTATTTTTTTACACCACTGTGTTGCTATGGTGATGGTGGAGCGGGGAGAGGGAGGACAGTTTGAAAGTAAGGATGGAACTCAGCCATGAAGATCAGTGGCTGTGGCTGTGGGCTGTTCTAGTGAGCTGGTACTCTTCAAGGATCCTTACCTGTGCATTCCATCAAGAGATGCTGCAAGGAGAAAGGAGGAGGGGAGATAAAGAAGATTGACTGCTGAAAATGGCTCACCCCACTGGCCCAGATACAGCCTTATCCCCCGGAGCTTTTCTCAATGGCTTCTCTATCAATCAAGTCAGGTGACAGCAAATGAAGTTGGGTGGAAAAATGGCGCTAGTTATGTTGGAGTTTGGAAGGTGTTCAGAATAGATTCCTCAGGAAGAAAGTCACATCTCTGCTTCATGGCACAGACCTGTCATGGATTCAGTCCTCAGGGAAAACCAAAGTCACACAAGGGCAGCAAGGAAGAGGTTCCTTTAATTATATATTTGCTGGACTTGAATGTGTGTAGGCAGGCTCCATGCTGCTGATAAAAGCGTGCACTGTAGAATGATCCAGTGTTCCTAAGGCTGTTAAACATCATTTCATTGAGTCCTCAAAATGGCCCGGTGAAGCAGGATTATCTTTTCATGAGAAAATGACAGAGTTAGCAACTTTCCCAAAGTCGCACAGCTGGTAAATAGCTGAGAATTGAACTCAGGCCACCTGGACTCCAAATCCAATGTTCTTTCCAGTATGCCAATGGCTACCCAAAACAAGTTTTTTTAAGCTGAAGATGATTTATATGAAGAAAGTCTATGGTGAACCAACAAAGTAGATTAAAAACAGAGTTGCTGCAATTGGCATGGAGGGTCCACCTCACTCAGTTCCTCCTCCCACCTCACCTGCACCAAGGCAGCACTTCTCAGAGTGACATTGATGTACCCACATTAGACACAACTGGGGTGACTGTGAAAGTGCTGATTCCCAGGTCCCAAGCCCAGATTCCAATACAGTAGATCTAGGGTACTTGCACTGAAACAAGAAACTAGGAGACTTTGATAAATACTATTTTAACTGGGGGGTAACCTATCAACTCATGGGTCGGAAAACTGGGAGACAGAAGATAATCACATCACCTACCTCTTTTCCTATCTGATTCCTCAGCCTCACTCGCAGCAGCCTGAGATAGGGCACCAAAGCAATCTGGCTGGTTTGCTGCAGAGTTTTCTGATTGCCCTCTGGGCCTCTCATCTTGAGGGGTGGTCATCAGGGTCCAGAGGAGACCACAGCCATTTTCTGGCCTTCATGGAATCATCACTGTGCCAAACGGGACCGACATCCATGGGAGGGAGTTTGCATGGAAGGCAGGGAGGCAGGGTGCCAACTCAAGAGCACCAAAGGGATATTTATCGGCTGAAAAGTCCTAAAGGAAAGTGTGAGGTTTGGACTGAAATATATTTATTGGCCAAGCACAAAGTCTGGAAAAACATACAAGGAAATATATGCTCATTCACAGGAAGAGGGTTTTGGTGTTTCTGTTGAAGGAAGCAAGTCAGGGTTGGATCAAGAGTTTTAGCTCCCCGAAATTCTGAAGACCTTATGTTGCTCCCCTCTCATAAATAATAGCTCCCTGTGATTTAAACAAATAGCTCAATTAATCCCCCCTGAACCCCATAAGTTACTATGTGCATTCCTATATGGCAGGTGATGAAACTGAGGCTATTAAAAGTTAAGTAATTTTGCCCAACATCTCCCAGCTAGGGAGTAAGAGAATCAAGATTTGATCCTGGTGGTCTGACTCCAGGGTCCATGAATACTCTTACCCCAAACTAGCCTGTAAAATAAGTGTAGATAGTCCAAATAAATTTCTATCATGAAATTTTTAAAATATTGAATTATTTACATGCTTTTCTAATTTGGGTGGGAAAATGACCCTGCTTAGGATGGTTTTGGGTAATCTTCCTAAAGGTAGTTAAAGAAACATCTCCAAAAGGGCTATTCCACACCTCCACCCCCAGTTTTCTCCTTTGCTACTTTCTACTCTTTCATTAGATTGCAGTTTTCAAAGTTGTTTTATTAAAACAACAACAAAGGACTACGATAGACTGATTATGTAAACCCTGCCTCCAAGGCAGAGCTGAGATGCTACCTTTTCCAGAAAGGTTCCCCTGTGACTCTGCCTGGGGCCTTCTATCTTCTGCAAACCTGGTTTCATTTCCAGTCTGTAACCACCACTTGCACCCAGCACCCATGACTTCTGTCCTCATGCTCACTGTGCTGTGAGCCACATAGAAGCATGGCCATGTCATACACCTGTCTGTTTCTGCAACTTTTGACATTATGGTTAACCTAGGCCATTGAGCTCTCCACCCAGGATCAGGAAGTTGAATCAAAGGGAAAAGGAAATTGAAGAAGGCCAATCATCCTTTGTATTTGCACGGGGCACTTCTGTTTACAGAGTTATTTCATTTTATCTTCACAACAACTCAGAGATATCAGTGTAGTTACACTCACTCCCATTTGCTGGGTGTGACAATTGAGACCCAGAGGTGTCCAGGATTCTGCCTAGATTCACATGGCAGGTAAATGGCACAGCTTGGATTAGACCCATGTCTTCAGACAATGAGACCTCCCTGCCTACAAGCCTCATCCCACCCATACTGAGCCATTCTGAAGGTAACAAAATAAATTTAAGAAGATGGTCCATTTCAATGGACCAAGTGTATCATAGTGCAGGAGAGAAGGTAAGAGCAGAGATATTGCAGACAGACTGATCTATGTTTGAGTCATGGCTCTGCCACTTATAGCTAGATAACCTGGGGTGGGGGAAATCTATTTGCTCTTCTATGAAAGAATGATGAGAAGATTAAGTGAGACACCCTTCTGCAAATTGCTTGACATGAATCACTCAATATATATGCATTACTACATTGTTGTTGATAACAACATAGACACTAATCACCAAATCTATTTCATTAGAAGATCCTGAATAAGAGCACATCATCTTGGTGACTTTCCAAGATGGAAGTTGTATCCTATAGGCTTAGATGGTGCCTCTGTGTAGTAAAATTTCTATTTCCTGAAAGTGGCCATACGGTTGCTTTCTTAGCGTGCCTTCCAGTAAGCGTAGTTTCAGTTTTTGCTGTTGTCAAACTTCTTGGGCTTGAGGATAGAATCATATAAGTGGGTGGTTATCTTATCTTTTCACCCTGCTGGTCATTATTCAGCCAAGCTTAGCACATTTTCGTCTTTTCATTTTTTCTTCACACTCTGTCTAGTCAAGTTTCTAAAGAAGCAAACTTGTCATTGAAGCGATCAGACAGAATGCTTAGCATTTTCCTCACATGCACATGCTTTCAAAGTACTTTTCCATCCCTCTCCAGCATGCCGTCTCTAGGGGGAGTGTGGTGTCCAGGAGCATGACATTAAGATGGAGGGAATGGAATACTTTCTGGAATTGTTGTACACCTAATGGAGAATCAAAAAAATATCCACTGAGGAAGAGTAGACATGGAATTGGAGAGAAATTCACAACCTGTCTCACCTCAGAAACAATGATATTGCAGCCTTTGAAGGTAAATGGATGGCTATGGAAGAAATTATGCTGAGTGAAATAAGCTTAACCCAGAGAACCAAGGGTCGAATGTCTTCGCTCATCTGTGGAGGTTGGAGCTAGAACCTGGCCGTTGAGAAAGGAGGTCTATTCTCGTGTTTTAAATCTGGATAAGGTGTAATGACAAACAACCTAAGGCATTCGTAGAGATGTATTGGGAAGGGGGGAGGGATAAAGGTGGGTAAATGGGGGGCTCTTGGGGGTAAATCTAATTTTCAGATTTTATATATATATTATATTATTTCGTTAGAAGCTGGTTTGATTGTTCAACAAATAAATTTCTTAATTAAAAAATGCTTAAAAAAAAGAAAACTGGATTGCAGGGTTTGAAGAACCCTAAATCTTCAGATTCCTAGAATTTCATTTCACAAGGCAATTGCAATGTTTGATACAGGAGACAGAGTGGTGGAGGGGTCAAGATCAATGATGGAGGAGAAAGATACTTGGGGAAGTTTACATGGTGTTTATGCTGTGGATGTTGGAAGGAAAGACATGGGCAGATGAGCTGGTAGGACAGGGATATAAAAGGTGAATGACTTTAGAATTTCAATTCATTTACAAACTGTTATTGGATTTCCATGGGCAGAGTATGGCTAAGCATTAGGGGCTACAGGAGTTAAAATGATGAATAAGATATTGTTCTTTACCTCAAAGAATTTGGCATGACATGGATTACAAATATTGTGAAATAGTAACCTTGTGGTCAAATTAACAGCCTATCGATCCTTGTTTATGGCAATGTCTCCTGAGCCCTAGTCTTGGGAAGGAGTGTGGATTGATGGTACCCCATTTCCATGCACACCAACACACACACACACACACACACACACACACACACACACACACACACAAATAATAGTACACATAAGAACATATTATAATTTTCTCTTTCCTTCCATACATTCTCCTTGGACTCTACTGGCATTGACGTGAAGGTAAAATATTGACTCAACTTCTCCTGGACATCAATGTTTGTAGTTCATGTTGGTTACTCTGTAGTGTGAGGTCTCTGGGGTTCTTTTTCTATCTTTTTTTTTTAAGAGAGAGGGACAGTGAGAGAGAGAGAGAGAGAGAAAGAGAGAATCAATTTTATTTAGTTTTTTATTTTTCAATCTGGCTTTTGTTGCTCCAACACTTTGTTGTGGACGTGGTGCTGACGTTCAAACCCACGTCCTTGTGTGTGCCAGGCAACCACTGTAACTGCTGAGCCACCACTCTGGCCCTTCTTTTTCCAACTTTTAACCTGACATACCTCCCTCCTGCTTTGACCCACATTGACTGCATTCGTACAATATGCCCAGTACTGTGCGTGGGACCTAGTAAGTCAGGCTTCCTAATAAGAAGCTAAGCTATGCAGAGTCAAATAAAACAGTTTCCTGCTCTTCAAGAATTCACAGTCCGATGGGAAAAGCAGGTATGTGAGCAGATACTTACGCTGCAAACTCAGATTTATGAAAATGGAAGGACCTCAAAGACTGAAGTCTCTAAATGTCCTACAATATATATCACTTAATAATAACAATGGTTAATACTTTCATATCATTTAATATGTTTCAGGAACTATTATAATTGCTTTTCATGTATTAATTTCTCAAGACTTCAGAACCCAACAGGGTAGGAATTATTGTAACTCCTTTTCAGCAGATGATAAAACTAAGACCCAGAGAAGTTAAGTCTCTTGCCTAAGGTAACAGTTAACAGATGATGGAGACAAAATTTGAACCGAGGAGGTCTATCTGTATAGTCAATGAAACAAAGAAGATTGTGCCCTCTGTAACAGTCTTCAGGTCTCTCTTAATAAAACAGTATTTATTGAGGTTCCTTCTGTGCCAGACACTGCTAAGTGCTTTCAACACATCTCGATGAATTCTTCCTATAATTCCCTATGAAGCAGATACTAATGTTACCTCTAGTTTACAGGTAAGGGAACTGAGAATCAGAGCAATTCATTGACATTTCCAAAGTTGCACAAAGAACTGAGATGAAGTCAGGATTCCACAGCTGAGTCTGACATCAGGCCAGACTTTTTCCTTTGACCTGCATTTCTTCTTCCTGTGTAATGGACTCTCTTTTGCTGGAACCTCAAGAACAGTACAATTAGTATTTTTAGTTCCCTCAGTCTATTACCAGACAGGCCAGGCCTTGCTCTGGAAATGTATTTATAGCCATACCTTTGATTTGATCCATATCAAATTCCATAAAGCAGACCCCTTACTACCTGGAGCCAGCATTGAGTTGAGGGTGCTGGAGGGAAGAAGCTAAGAATTATTGGGAGATGAGCTGTTTCAGCTCCAAAGGCTGTGACTGACTGCTGCCAGGGGACTGCTGATGATGTCACTTTGCACAGGTACCACCACCCAAAACACAGACCTCACTGTCCTTGATGATAATCAAGGAAATAAAAATTCTCCAGTAATCTCCAGTGGTCTAACATATTTTTGAAATTACTACAATTGCCCAAACGGAAAACTGTTTCAGGATCATTCCCATCTCCAAATGTCTTGGCCAAGTCCAGGCTATAGTATTAGGACAAGCATCATAAAACAAGAAAAGAATGAGAGTTTGATGTGAAGAATAAGGAGGAGGACAGGTAGGTGGCACTCTGAAGGACAGCCTTCCTAAGGAGGCTCTTGGGTTGCCAGGCAACTCCCACCCATCTCCTCAAACTTCCCAGAGTTCAGCAGTCATATAAACATTGTCTGCCAATGACCACAGGGGCTTGTGTCCAACAGGTTTAAACATTTGCCACTTGAGTTCATTTATCTGCACTTTTTTTTTGGTATTGCTTTGCTGTTTAAAAAAAATCTTGAGTGCTACTCTCTTCCCCTTGTCTTAAGCAATTACTCTCTATCAACCATTCAATTCCATTTTCTGGATGTACAGAAAAATCACTTGAACTGCCATTCATAATTTCAGTTCTGAAGTAAATCAAACAAATTCAAAACAATTGCTTCAAGGACTAAAAGGAAAAAAAATTCAGCATCTTCTCTTGCATACTTTTGCTTTGTGGGATTTGAGCTCCATGTACCATCTGTTATTTCCACTTTATAAAAGATACATGTGGAACAGAACTTTGCAGCCCATGTCAAATAGGAAATTAACTAACCAGTCTTATAAATATTCATGGTGCATTGACATATGCAATGAAGTGTATTAGAAATGGATGAAGTATAAATTGGATCATCAAGAGATTGCGACAGAGTGCACCATGTTGTGTGTGTGGTGCTGGGGATGGATCCCTGGGCATCATGGATGCTAGGCAAGTGCTCTACCACTGAGCAACATCCATAGCCAACATAGGGCACAAGAGAGAGTATTTGATAGCTATATCACAAGTGGGTGCTACAGGAAGTGCACAGTCAAAGGAGAGAAGGATCATTTGGTCAATATTAAAGTGTTCTTAGAAGAGCTTAGGCAGGACTGCTCATTGCAAGGTTCAGGTAGTTGAGATGGGCAGAAGGCTGAAACAGGGAATAGAGAAGAACACTCAGCAGACAATGTTTTAGCCCTGGTGACCAGAGCAGAAGGGTTGTGGTGGCAAGAAATGAGATGTTAATTTGGTTGGTGATGTCTGAGACCTACCAAAGCCTCTTAACCAGACAGGAGTCCCTTGGGAATGGAATTTCTCTAGGTAAGTGTTTTGGGGAAATCACTGTCCACCCACCTCCTATGGATGCTGCTGTCTCTTTCCGAAGGATTGCTTTAGAAGCAGATCCCTCAGAGCCATGTCAGCTGGGAATAGGTCTCTTCTCCATGCTGTGTTCAGGTAGTGACTCTTTCCCCATCAGGTGATGAACTCTTTCCTGCTGCTCCCTGCCTCTGTCTTCCAACATCTGAGTCACTTGCCTCAACCTGGCTCACAGTCCTCCTGCCAGCATCTTGCATGATGTTAGTGCCCAGGATGACTAATTTAAATCCCTGGCCCTCAGTCCCTCGATCTTTGCATTTTTAATGACTTTTACCCCTACCTCAATCATCCACTCTCAAGTCTACACCTTGAGCCGCATCACTGAGAACTGTTCCACCTTCAGGATATCAAATGCAATCATCCCATAGCTGAACTTTAGTGTCTTCTCCACCAGAGCTGCTTCTCCTTCTTCATGTTCCATGCTAGTTGATCGTTCCACTATTCATTCATTCTTGCTCCCTGGTCCCCTCTGTACGACCTCACTTCTAAGCAGGCACCCAATTCTGCTGCTTCTACCTACTTATGTCTCGTGAATGTTTTCTCCTTTTCCTTCTCTGCTAAAACTCTCATGTATTGGTCACCCTTGTCTCTGGCCCAGATTCTGGTTAACTACTGTCTCCTAACCTATTTCCCTGGTCCAGGTCATGTCCTCTCAACCTCATTCTTCCCATCTCTTCAAGTTGCAAATCCCCCTAAGCCTTTCCTTCTCTCCAAAGTTTGTGATAGTTCTTTACTATCCTCCAACTTGTTAGCATTCTGTAAAAGGCTTTTCATATTTCTGGACGCTGTCACTTGTCCTCTTTCTTGCTCAGTTCCTGCACATCCTCCAGATCTCAGACTCTGTCTCGGAGAAGCTTTTTTCAACTTCCTTAGACAGGTGTGGTGAATGCTGCCCCAAGTCCCCCGACAGCATTCTGTACCTCTTGATGACACTTGCCACACTTGGTTGAAATTGCTGTTGAGGAAATTATTTCCAGCACCTGAACAGTTTCAAGAACATTGCAGGAGCTCCTAAACACTTATGAAATAACGAATGAATAGCAATGAAAGAGAGAAATGCTTTGAATGAAAAAAAGATGGGTAAGACAAAGTCAAAGATCAATTTAAGGTTTTCTACTGAATGAGAGGTAGGGAGCAATGGGCAGAAAGGGGGACTTCCAGAAGAGAAGTAGCAGTTTTGAAAGTGATCCTTTCAAGTTGGGTATGCCAACTTGAAGAATGGCTAGACATAGGGAAACAAAAGCCAGAAGGCACATATTTGGGACTTTTACACAAAGAAAATACCTTTAAATCCATCTACACAGATGATGTCTTCAATATACAATGTACAAAGAGGGGAGCAGTGGACTAAGCCTTCTGTAGTAGGAAGTTTTATCACTTATCTAGATAATTCAGGCCTAAATGAGATTTTTTTCCCTTAAGTTTCTAGATAGTTGTCTCCATTTGTTGTTGTTTTTATATACAACAATTGGCCATATTGATGGGGTACAGTGTGATATTTCAACACATGTATATAATACACAATGGTCAAATGAGTGTAATTTGCATATCCATCACCTCAAATATTTATCATTTTTTTGTGTTGGGAACATTCATAATCTTCTTGCTATTTTGAAATAAACAATACATTTTTATTAACGATCATCTGCATTGTTTTTGATTTTGAAGAGATCTGCTGGGATGTTTTTTTCTCTTTATTTGGACATATTTTGCTAACTCCAGCTGTTAATTACCTCACTACACAATCAAGCCATTGTGACTCCTGTTTGCTGTTTCTGTGCAGCATGAAGCTTGCTTTTAATCGACTTCTATTGTTTTCCCCTACAAGATAATTTATTCGATCAACGCATTGGCTGGTTATTGATTTATTTATGTTTTACCAGAAATATTCTTGCCTACTCTCACTCCTATTATCCTTTAAGTTGATTTTCCATAAAATTTCTGTGTTCTTAATTATCTTCTCCTTCATGCCAATTGAATATTTGTGAGTCCTTAAATGTATTGCATAATATGTGCCCGGCCTGCTGCTCGCTTGTTGATTTCAAAAACTCGGTGGCTGTTAGTAGATAAAAGTACACCGCACTGGTATTTTGCAAGGGTCACATTTCACCTTTAAAAGCCCAAGTCAGCCAGCATTTTCCTAATTGAGGTATAAAGGTTTGATTTAATGAAATCACAATTACCTTTCAGGGTTGAAATATAAACACCAAGGCACTTCATGAATCCAATAAGGTTTTTTTCCCCCCGACACAGGCTGAACCTTTTTCAGAGGAACTTGTACATAGTAGTTCCTATTCTAAATAAAGTTATTATTCCAAATGTCTGATTCATGTATCTAATGATACATCCACGATGCATCTGAACAGCTGAAGTAGCCCTGCTCTTGAAGTGTAAAACTGCACCCAAGTTGGGTGAGCTGCCCTGTTCACATCTAGTTCAGTCTTTGCTCTAAAATGTAGTTCTTAGCTTTTTTTTTTGTTTTTTTGGGTTTTTTTGGTGTGTGGGAGTCATGAATAGCTTTGATCATTCAGGTGCCTCTTACAAGAAAGATGCACATGCTCACACACAATATTTTGAATATAATTTCAGGGGGTTCATTGAACCCTTGAAGGTCCATGGACTCCAGGTTAATAACCCCTGGAATAAGGGCTAAAGATCAACTATTGACAGGTAAGGAATTTCACAAACCTCAAAGTGTGCAGAAAACAGCTGCAATGAAAATTTGAACTGCTGGGAAGCAGCCACAACTCCCAGCAGGAGAGGCGTAGCTGTGCACCATCCAGCCCAGCGTGGCACCGAGTGGGGCACCATCTTTCCTTCTGCAGGGTATCAAGTTTGCTGCCCATTCTATTATGAGATTTTTATTTCATGTTATCAGAACTCTGACTTTATGATGGCAATCAGCACAAAATAGCTCCTATTTTAAAAAAGACAAAATTGTGCCATACAATCATTTTAGCTAAAGCAAACCAGCTTTTTTAGCAGGAGGGCGGGGAGGGCTGGGAGAGCCTCCTGTATTCAAAGGGCTATTCATTTTGCCTGTTCGGTTCTTCCTTCCCAGCAAACCTTAGCTTTTCACTTTCTCTAATATTTCATGCTTCCTAGACTCCTACTCTCCTTTATTAGGTCTCATTTCATTTTCTTGAAGCCAAAGTCTGAAAATCCTATATCAGTTACAATCTTTCAAACATCTAGTATTAATCTGATTTCTGAGCTGCACACCATTCATTCCCTTGAATCCTAGTGGGCAGCTTGGTACTTCTGATCATTTGAATCACCATCTTCTGTGCGCTCTCTCTTCTTCTGTCTCTTTTTAGCTTGAGGCAACATAATCTCTCTCTTTCAGTAGTTTTTTTTCAAACTTAAGTAACCTTTGATTTTTCAAAGTCATGTAAAGAAAGCGTGACCTGAAGGATAGGCCAACTTAATACCCACAAACTGCACTATGACCTGTTTGTCCATCTCACCTTATTAACATTTTCAGTGTACAGGAAAGCCCACTAGTTACTGGTGCAATTTGAGATTTGTTTCTCCTTCCCCAAAGAAAAGGCCTCTAAACCACCATCATGTTATGGACATTCAGTTTTCAAGCCAACATTGTTCCCCGTGTTACTTGCTGTCCAGTCTTCACAGCCCATATACTTCTTTCAGGTTGGTCTTTGATTCTATTCTAAGTAAATCCTTTCATGATGTATGACATGAGATCATAACTCAAGCATTTTCCAAGGATTTTCATTTTTCTGTCCTTTACATTGGGGCCTCATCTCCCTTCCTTTCATATTTTGACATCCAACACTAATGATCTACTTGCCTTTCCTGGATGCTCAAATTTGGTTGTGTTTTTGCAGATGTTTTCATTTTTGTTTGGAATTCTCTTCCTCCCTTGTGAACTTCAAGGCTCCCAAGCAACCTTTGAGGGTATGCTCCAGTGTCCCCCAGCTCCCCTTAAAGCTTCCTTGATATTTATCCACACCCAGACTCACACGATATTCTCCTCCAAACTCTCAGGGCTCTTGTGTTGTAGAGCTAATGGTGCTGTGTTACAGCTGTTGACTCACTTGTCCAGGCCTGTTCCCTCTGCTAGACTGAGGGCTCCTTGAGGTTAGGAGCTGTGGATTGTTAATCACCTTGAGCCACAAACTCCTTCCTCCACTCTTGCTGATTTAGGTATGTTTTTATTCGTCTAACTCTAACCATGTGGTTCAAATGGGAGCCACCATCTTTTTATCTAACCTACATCTTCTGCATAGTAGATGGTCTAAGCAATCTCCGAGACAAAAGAGACAATCCATTTTCAGTGTTTAAGCTGAAAATGAGGACCTGATGGCTGCTTAGAGCTGAGCATCCAGCCCGGTGGAGGGTCCCAGTCTGAGAGAAAAATGAAGACATGAAATGAGAAGAAAATCCTGCAGACAATCGAATTTCTGGTTGTGGTCATCCCATGGACTTTCCTTCCTACACTTTGCTTATGTAAGCTGACAAGTCCCCCTTCCTCCAAAATGAGTTCAAAGTGAGTTTTTGCCATTTGGAACCAAGGAGTTCTCCCAAGTAGCATCAACCATCTTATTCATGTCTCTATACCTTCAGCAGGTGACTCGGTATTTGGTGATCAATCGAGGCTCCATGAACAGAGCAGTCATTAGTTTAAACCTGCAATAGTATTTGTTGTGATGTGGATTCAGAATGGTGGTGAGAGTGAACACATGTCATACTGTGATAGATATATGAGACTCACATGTTAGAGCTGTGTGGGGATGTACAGACGTCACACACATTCTAACCATCTACTGGAGTCTGAGCTTATTCTATTGGTATTGGTTCACCCATCCTTGACAAGTGATGGCCATTTCTTATCTAACCAAGAATAACTAAGTCTCTTAGGGTATAGTCCTGAAAGACAAAACGAGGGAGAACGTGGCATGCATACTCAATGATAAGCTGTTTGGTTGCCTAGTGGCTTCCTATTTGCCTGTCATAGAGTGTTAGATGTGGGGAATGCAACAGCTGAGATGGACACTGTTTACCAGCTGTGTGGTTCTGGGAAAGCAAGTGTACTTCTCTGGGCTCTGCTTTCACCATTTGCCAAGCCGAGAGAGTAATACACATCTCAACAGGGCTATTGAGATGATGAGATGAAAAAATACATATGGTGGTACTTTGTTGATGTTGGTAAATGCTTTCTCAGAGAATCATGTTAGGGCCTTCTTTAAACACAGAGGCCACTGTAGGGCTGACAGATTTGCTTTGATAAAACCATGGCCTAAGGCAGGGTCACTGCTGCAAGACCTGGCCTGTGCACTTCCCTCAAGGACCGAGGCAAGCCTCCCCAAGCCTACATTTACTTTTTTTTCTGTCCTTCTGGCTTGACTGTTAATGAAAACTTCTGGATACTTCCTACTCCACCACTTCTTTGAAAGCCTTTCAGTTCAGCCTTTGGTCAGGGAAACGGAACCTGAGTCTCCTGCCTACCTGCCCATCTCTGGGAACACCCCCCAGTTCCTGCCCTAGTTAAGGAGCTGCACTGAACCTCAATGAAACCCAATGGACTGGTCCTTCACAGGCCCCGGCCAGCTTACGCAATACCCAGGATGTCCCTGAAGAGCACAGCCAGCCTTATATAAGGCCTGGTGTGGACAGCTGGCTGGACGATGTAGGCTGGCATGGACAAGTTGTCTGGGGGTGTCCCACATAGTTCTGACTCTGCTTCCTTCCTGTGGCCTTGGCATGAGTTCTTCCAGCAGCTTCCCAGCCTGCTAGACTGGAAAGAGACATTTCTGCCATCCAGTCCAGGGCCTCCTGTTCAGTGGGAGGCAGTGGTAGAAAGGTGGAGGCTTTGGAGACTTGGGCTCAAATCCTAGCCCCGCTGCCAACTATCTGCGGGAAACTGCACATGGAACACAAGCTTTCTGGGTTAGATTTGTATCTGAGAAATGGGAATAATAAAGCCCACATTACATGGGGCAAGAATGACCAACACTCATTTAGCTTCCCAGCATACAGTAGGAGCTGAATAAATGTCAGTTTCCTTTCCCATATGTTGATTATAAGTGCCATTATTGGAATATTTTGTATTTCTGGAAGGGACTTGCATAAAATTTGAATCTACAACTGAAAGCATTTAAAAAAGAAATCTTGGGGGGAACTATGTTTCCTTATCTCCCCAACCTGCTGAGACCACATTCTGGGTTCTTCATTCCCTCAGCAACAAGAGAGGACACAGCATGATCTACACTCCTTCCTGGCATGGGGACACAGGGGATGGAGTGGAACTCAGTTTGTCAGCCTCACTTGGGATGAAGACAGACTGTGCCCCATGCTGCTGAAGGGGAGGAGGCAGCTCCAGAGCTCTGAGCTCAGCAAAGCCCTGGGAACTGGTGGTGTGTGACAGAAACAAAAAAAATTCCATCTGCAGGGGCTGCATTCATTTCAAAGCACTTTCTCTTCTTTTTTTTTTTTTCCCTTCTTTTATCTGCATTTTCCTCTCCCATATCCATGTGAGATGGATATCATTGTTCCCATCTGACGGGCAAGGAAATGAAGCGAGAGCGGGAGCACTGCAAGTGGCAAGGCACAGGCTCTTAGGAATCAGACCCAGAGCTGCAGCCACATCCTGGCTCAGCCTTCTAACCTTGAACTAGCTGCTTATACTCTGAGCCTCAGTTTGCTTATCTGTAATTTTATCTGAAACCATCTGTCCTCAAAGGGATTTTGGGAGGTTTATGAGGGTCTGTCACTTATTAGAAAGTATACAGACTTTGGAGACCCAAATTCAAATCCACGTGCACTTAATGTTAGCACCATAAGTCACAACAAATAAGCAAAGACTGCTCTTAGGACCCATGATTCTTATTCCAGAGCCCAGAATTTCACCTTGGAAGCTTGTGCCCTTGGGACATTGACCCGAGTCTATCCTAAGGAGGGGCACAGGACCCCCTATCCAGTCAGTGCTCTGGGGAAGGCGTTTGGCAAGGTAGAGAAACCACGCTTCCTTTACAGATCGGATACCATGTCTAGCGGACACAGCACTGATGCAAAGTCCTGGGACTGGATCCCTGCCAGCTTCCCTCTGTGCTCTATCTGTGCAGAGGACAGGCTCCTTGACCTTTTGAACTATCATGGGGACCATGACAACAGCTTCCTTCCTCGCCTCCCTGTTGCTCATGGACCTGACAACCATATATTTACTTCACTTCTTGGCCCTTCAGCTGGACCCTGGCTCAAGATTTCTTCCCACAATGTGGAGTTTTAAGGACACTCTGGCTGCCTGAAATGCTGAAATGAGCATGTAAAAACTTGGGCAAGTTTTTCCGTGTGTGATAAAACAATGAAAGATTGTCTCAGAGAGAGAGAGAGAGAGAGAGAGAGAGAGAGAGGCGGCAGTGGTGGGGGGAGACACGGATGGAAAGGAAGAACCAGGTAAGAAATCATTTATTTCATTTCCAGGGAAAGACAGGGAGGCACCAGAAACTTCCAGTTTCTGTTTTTAGCACCCCGTAAGGCCTGTGAGCTCTTCTTTGAGTTCTGTAAGGTAACCTTATATCACATACACTCAACTTTTATATTTTCCTGAGCTACCTTTAGTGGATTCCTGCTCTTGGAACCAGGAGAGTGACCAGGATAATACATGTATGCTCTTCCTACCCTGCCCTTGGAGGAAGTCACTTGGTCATTGGCATTCCTAGTGGTGTCCAGTTGTCAGGGCACCCAGGCAAGTCCTTGGACTTCAGAGGCTGTCTTTAAACACAAGCCATTGACAGTAAATGACAAGGTCAGGGTAGCTCCAGGGCAGTAGACCTCTGCTTTATTGTGCAAGAATATTTCAGCTGCTATATCTCAAACTTTTCCTTAGATGTTTTCAAGCAGGAGGCAACAGAGAGCGGTGGTTAAGAGCACAATTTTGCTCAATTTTCTAGTGCAGTTCCAACCACTCACTAGCAGTGTGCTTGAGAAAGTTACCCCAACTCTTTGTGCCTTGCTGTACTCGCCTGTCAAATGGGGGCATGGATGGTACTTAGCTCATGGGGTTACTGTAGATGGAGATGTATAGCATAATACACACTCAGAATGTGCCCCCCGTTTTTGTTCACATCCTGATAGAATCCAGAGCACATTTAGGAGAAGCGGTAGCAGGTGGGGTTCTCAATGCATTTTGGTTCCATCCTTTCCACCTTAGTTTTTAAGGAATGAGAATAATAATAATAATAAAAACCCTAAGAAAAAACTTTCAGAAAAAAATGAAGGCCTCAAAGAGGGACAGGTAAACCAAATGATGACCGAAGAGGCTCGGGGACGAAGAAGGCCAAACCCTGTGCGGCCCTCGTGGCCACCAAAGGGAAGAGGCTGGAAAGAAATGCGGGGAATTAAGCACTGTCCCGGGAAGCAGCAGCAGGGCTGTGGGGCTGGACAGGAGAGAAACTCCCACTGCTTGAGAATGGTCGGGCAGGGCACAGTCCTACAAGCAAGGCTGCGGAGGCAACAGCGCCCAGGAGAGACCAGGCAATAAACACCAAGGAGAAGCCTGCGGAGAGCGGCCGTGCCTGAGAGCCAGGACGAAACGCACGAGAATCTCAATCATAAAGACTTATGAATTTAGATACCGCCCTCAGAAAACCTCTTTTTAAAAAAGCACTTCTTTGAGGATGAATGAAATCCCAGGAGCACATCTGCAGATGACTTTCAGCTCATCAATACAGAGTTACTATAAATGGTTCTGTGCACAGAACACTGTCTAAAATGTATCACAGGCCAATGTGCGTTACTGACTTAGGTTTGCCGAGTCTTGGATCGGTTTGCATGGGTACCAAACCTGGCTCCACCATGAATTAGCTGGGCAATTTTGAGAAAGTTTCTCAACTTCTCTGTGCCTCAGTTTCCTTGTGGATCCAATGGATATGGTAAGTACCTACTCCATAGAATTAGGGGAATGAAACATGAATTAACATGTGTAAAATGCCTAAAACACTCAGTGCTGTAGCAAAGGTCAATAAACATTAGTTACTCTGACTGCAGTTTTTATTTCTTTATGTGTTGTACGTGCATATGCGTGCAAGAGCACGCGCGCGCGCACACACACACACACAGACACACACCAACTCCAGTGCAAACAACTGAGCCAGCTTCATGAACTCTTTAAAGAGCAATGGCAGGGAGAGGGCAGAGTCTGGCGAAAGTGAGAGTTCTCAGAATCTAAGCAGCCAAGAGATGCATTTGACCTCAGGGTCTAGCACCAATCACGCTGTCTGCCCTTTCTGACCCCCAAATCCTGTCTTTGGACATAAACCTCTATTGTCTTAATGCTATTCTCTCTTCCCTATTATAATGTGCTACCATTACACACTGCACATCCCCAGAGACCAGCCTGCTGCTCTGCCACTACTCCTGCCTTGCCCCCTCAGCCGCTGGGAGGGAAATCCATGAGCAGCAGCAGCAGTCACACCCTTGGGCTTAAGCGTCACCCTGGCTGGAGCTGACTGAGCTGGTGGAAAGGGAGATCAGAAGTTCCCTGGAAACGTGACCAGGACAAGTGTCACAGTAAGCATCCATGAACTTCCAGCAGAAAGGAGCTAGTTGGAGAAAAGCTGCCCAAGAGGAATATTCCATCCTTCACCCTTTTGTGAAACCCTCTCTTTCTGAGGGTTTCCTTCTCTTCTTACCTTTTCTTTTTTTTTAAATCTCTGTCCATACAGTCCCCTCCTCCCTCTCCAATTCCCATCTCATTACGCAACTGCATAGGCTAAAAATACTTCTAGCAGCCATGATCCAACCCAAACTGAGGAAGATGCAGATTTAACGAGGCTTCCATGGAAACAAGATTTCTGTGCCAGGGAAGAGGAGAGGGCAGGGGAACATGCGGGGAGGAGGTAGAGGTGTTGCTTAGATGGGCGCAGTGGGGAGTCACAGAAAGCCTCTTGGTCCAGAAACTTTTTCTGGAAAGGGTTCAACCTATAGCCACGGACCGTATCCACTGCGGACAGCCAGCTGTCCTGGTCAGCTGCACTCTAGAAGCCATAGTGTGTGAGTGAGATTAGCAAGCGGAACAGCAGCTTCTTCCAGGCTAGAGATAAACATTTACCACCAGAGTTTCTCAAGTAGTCAACTGAAAAAAATTAAAGTATAAAAATAAAAAGCTGCTGACTCTAAGATTCCTGCTTTGATGATGATCAAGAAAGTGCAGAGGACGTGACAGCCTCTTCAACAAATGGTGCTGGACAAACTGGTCTTCCACCTGCAGAAAGTTGAAATTAGACCCATATCTTTCTCCCTGCACAAGAATCAAATCAAAATGGATCAAGGAGCTTGGTATTAAACCAGCCACATTGCAACTGATAGAAGACAAAATTGGTCCAACACTTCAACATTTGGGAGTAGGCAAAGACTTTCTCAACAGGTCTCCTAAAGTGAAGGATGTAAAGCCAAAAATCAGTGAATGGGATGCCATAAAGCTAAAAAGCTTTTGTACTGCCAAGGAAACAAAAAAAGTCAAGAGAGTTCCTATGGAACTGGAGAGAATCATGGGCTCTGATTCCTCTGACAGAGGCCTCATATCTGGAATCTACAAAATCTTCAAAAATCTCAACTACAAAAACACAAACAACCCAATTAATAAATGGGCCAAAGAGCTAAATAGAAACTTCTCACCAGAGGACATTGATCAAGCCAATGAATACATGAGAAAGTGCTCTAAATCTCTACTAATCAGAGAAATGCAAATGAAAACTACATTAAGATATCACCTTACACCAGTCAGAATGGCAAAGATGAAGAAAATAAACAATAATAGATGCTGGAGGGGCTGTGGAGAGATAGGCACACTAACACACTGTTGGTGGAGCTGCAGACTGGTACAGCCCCTCTGGAAAGCAGTGTGGAGAATCCTAAAAAAATTAGGGTTGAGTCCACCATATGACCCTGCTATTCCACTCCTGGGTATCTTTCCAGGGGATTTAGAATCAGCACATTACAGTGACACAGCAATATTGATGTTCATAGCAGCACAATTTACTATTGCTAGGCTATGGAAACAACCCAGATGTCCCTCACTGGATGAATGGATCCAAAAACTGTGGTACATTTATACCATGGAATATTACACAGCAATTAGAAACAATGATATTGCAGCCTTCAAAGGAAAATGGATGGCTATGGAAGAGATCATGATGAGTAAAATCAGCTTAACCCAGAGATCTAAGGGTCGATTGTCTCCACTCATCTGTGGAGTTGGGGACTAGACCCTGGACAATGAGAAAGTTGGTCTATTATCATGTGTTAAATCCAGATAAGATGTAATGCTTTACAATCTAATACTTTTTTTAGAGTTATAGTGGGAAGGGGAAGGGTGGGATAAGGGAGGGTAATTGGGGGGGCACTCCTGGGGATAATTGCAATATCCAGAATATATACACATTTTATATTATTTTGTTAAAATCTTGTAAGGTTGTTCAAAAATAAAAAATAAAAAATTAAAAAAAAAAAGAAAGTGCAGAGGAGAAAGATTGAGAAAGGTCAGCCAGATGCAAAGACAGTTTCTGCCTTGTAGGTTTCCTGCTTCCCTGAGGAGTTACTTCTCTGCAACCTGTGTTTCTCTGGGCTGCTGGAGGTGTGAGGTCCTTGAAAGACTCTCAAGGGAAAGTTGATGCCTTCGTTGGCACAACTGCCAGGTGGTCACCTGATACCTGTTTTTATCTCTCCAGGGCAGCGGTGTTGGCACCTATTGGAATCCTGCTACGTCTCCCAGGCCCTTCCCATTTTCTTGCAATTTTCAGCTACAAATGCACTGAAATTTCACATCCTAAGAAGTAGTGTATACACCGAGTAAAGAGGGCCAGAAAACTATGTAACAATTTGGCCCATAAGCTGTTCTTGTAAGGTTTGTGAATCTAAAACGTTTTTTACATTTTTAAAAAAGAGTTATAAAAGAAAGAAAGAAAAACATACAACAGAGACTGCATGTTGACCACAAATACAATGACATTCACTAACCCTCTTTTATAGAAATAGCTTGCTGATCCTTGGTTATGAGCAAAGACTATGGAATCAGACAGATTCAGGTTCAAATTCCAATGACTCAATGACTTTGTAGGATTACTTAATGTTTTCATTCTCAGTCATCCCAACTATAAAATTGGGCTAAGAGCACCTATCCCATAGAGAATGAAGCTAAGAGCTTAGTACAATTTTGGTCATATAGATGCTCTATGAAAGCTGGTTAGCATTACCATTGGGAAGGATGGGGAAGTAAGTTTAAAGTGTGGCAGGAAAACGATCTAGATTTTTTCAAGGATTACTCCAATGACAAATATTCTGCCCCTTGGTTTGGACTAAACATTGGATATGTATCCTTATGATTGATTCAGGAACTAGAATTCCCAGAGTTCTAAGGCTACTGCATGTTTCATTGGTGCACGGATCCTGGACTATAAGGAGCTTGACCTTCTGAAGCCAGAATTCTCCTCATGCAAATTATGTCTTTACAGCACTGTGCTCTAAGTCCTTATGCACAACACTTTCTAAAACCAATCCTAGGTAAGAACCCTGCACTGACTTAGCTGTGATCTTTAGAATGCAGCACAGTGCAAACATGGCAAAGAAAATGCAGTTAGGAACCAGACAGTCTTTAATAGTACAAAACCCCTTGGGCCTGCCTTTCCCCCTCTTTATATTTTATAAATGATTAGGTAAATAAGTGAGTTTGAACACTCCAAAGAGACCCTGACACTACATTCAATCAGCCCTTGAAATTAATACCGAGTTGCTGAGCCAAACGGGTGCTGAGAAGGTAGTCCTGATAAGGTCAAGGTTAAACCTGGGTCAGCCATTCAGCTTTGTGTGGTCAAAATTTCAGCTGATGTTCCCAGCCTCAGCCAGTTGTCCTGAGGAGCTTAGGTGGAGGGCATGAAGCTCAGCAAATTCAATTTTACCAGGGACAACAGCACACAAATGACTGCAGGGTTTCTAGATTCATGGCAGATTTTTGGCATAGTCTTGTCTTAAAAAATAGCTATTAGAATGTTTGAGATGTATTTTTGCAACAGAAAAAAAGACCCAAGAAATTTAACAGAGTGACAGAGGAGTCCCCTGCCCCGCAAAGGCCAAGAATGGAAATGGGGATACTTTGCTTGTTGTGGGGGTTGATAGGAGCAAAGTGATTGTAAGCCCACATGGTATCCTCTGTGCTCACTGAGAGCTTTGAGAATCTAAAAAACCAATATAATTCCAATCTGAAAATGCAAATGCCTGCTTCAAAAGAGGATTTTACTTTGTACACATTTTGCCTTACCAGTAAGTGTAGAAAATACCCAAGAGAATGGGAGATCAGGAGGTCTTCTGGAAAGAACTCTTGATAGGACGTCTGGAGACTACCCAAGCCATGTTTCTGCCTCTGGTAGTACAGGCTTTGGTAAATCATGTGACTATTCTGTGTCTCAAAATCTTCATCCAATAATATTTATAATTTTTATAGGGTTTTATGAAGCTCAGAGGAGCTATGCAGAAAATTCTTCTTTGAAAAGTAGAAAAGTATGTATGGATGTAAGATATTATGTTTATTATTAATGATAAATGAGAAGACCTAAAAGATGAAATCAAAACATTTGTTCCACAAGATATGCTTACCTACTGGGTATGAAGCACAACTACTAGAGATGTGGTGTAAATAAGAGGCAGGATTTCTGTTCTGGAATGTGTATTCTAGAGGGGCAGTCACACATCAAATGAAAGCCATATAATTACAATTTAAATAACTGTTGGGAAAGAAAAATATAGGGTGAAATGAGAGTAGGTAATGGGAGGTGTAACCTAGACCAGTTGGGCCAGGAATGGCTGTCCTCAGGAAATAACATTTTAGTTGAAGCATAGGATAAATAGCAATAAAGGAGGAAAGAGAAGATGGTTTTTTATGATGGAAAAAACAACTGTGAAAACAATCTTGTCACAAAGGTTTGAGTAAAGAGAGGAAAATAAGAAAAAAGTAGAATATGAGAGGAAAGGTGGTACAATAAGAAACTAGAGTAGTCATGGTCCAGATCATAGTAGGTCCTGGAAGGTGATATTGTGGCTCAGAAAGCTATCCTAAGATCAATGAAAACAACCAGAAGTTTGGGGGACTTAATTTGCATTTTTAGTGACTGAAGTTAAACTTGTGAACTTGTGACAGAGAATTGTTAGTAGGATTGCCCTCCATTGAAAACAACATTGAACAACAGTGAAAAATATGATCCACGTGAGAAAGGAAATACATAAAGTAAGCAGGATCACTTCAGTTTTGTTCATCCTTTCTTCCTAGAGATAATTCGCTGTTTGGGAGCAGGAAGATAGAGTCAAAATAGAGTGGCAGTTTAGCTACACTGAGGAGACATAGAAAGAGTTCTTGTTTATTGAGGTGGATGAAATTTGCAGGGTATGTTTCCTCAGAAGAGGAAGCTATACAAGGAGTGAGGGCTCAGATGTTGCATGGGTGGGAGGGTCTCCTTTAAGGTCTTTGGCTGAGAGCTTGTCTACACAAGTGTGAGCAAGATTCTATAAAGGCAGAGATCTCCTCCTGCAGGCTGAGGAGCTGAATGAACACAGAGGCCATGCTGGAAAACATTGAAGTTCAATCCCATTTAACTAATTATTTCAGGGAATAGGAATATGTGTGGCAAAAGTAAGGATCATATTATCAAGCAAGAGCTTGAGTTTAAAACTAAAATGAACTAATTCTAACAAAGAATAAGACCAGGAGTGTGTGGCAGCAGCAAAAACCTCTACCAGTAATTCAAATGCTTTCAGAACAAAACTCAATTACCCTTTAAAGGAAGATAATATAATTAATACTATTTCCTCTCAACGTCTAACTAATAAAAATAAACAATTACTAGACACATGAAAAGATAGGGAAATGTGATCAATAGACAAGACAAAAAACACTCAATAAAAAATAATCCCAAGCTGGCCCAGATGTTGGAATTAACTAACAAGAACTTGAAATCAGCTATTATAAATATGTTAAAGCGCTTAAAGGAAAACATAGTCATAATGAATGAACAGATGAAGAATCTTCATCAAGAAATGGAATCTATCATAGAGAACCTATGGGCTGGGAATGAGCTCAGTGGTAGAGTGTGCACTTAGCAAGCACAAGGCCCTGGGTTCAATCCCCAGCACCAAAAAACAAACAAGACTCCATAGAAATGCCAGGTCTTGATGGATTTAACAAGAGATTGGAAGTGGCATAATAAATGATAAGTAGACTTTAATAGATCAAGAGAAAGGATCCAATCTGAAGGACAAAGAGGAATTTTTGAAAAAAATGAACAGTTTTAGTGATCTGTGGGACATCAAGCAACCTAACCTAAACGTACTTAGAGTTCCAGAAAAAGAAAGAGAATAGAAGAGAGGGGCAGGGGGAGAAATGGTTTAAAATTTCCCGTTGGCTGAAAACAAACAAACAAACAAACAAACAAGAGCAACAAAATCTTATAGAGCCTAGATGCTCAGGGAACATTAAGTAAGATGGATACAAAACAAGAGCAACATTTGGCCATCATATTCAAAGTGTTAGTAACCACAAATAAAGAGAAGAATCAGCTATAGAAAGCTAACACATTATAAAGAAAGGACAAATAATGGATGATTTTTCTTCATAAACAGCATAGTCAGAAGAAATGGAAATTAAAAATAAGGGGGGAAAATGACCAACCTATATTTCCATGTCCAATAAAAATGTATTTACAAATGAGGGCAAAATAAAGTCATTTTCAGATAAATTAAAATAGAGAATGTGTTGTTAGAAGTCCAGCATTAGAAATGGTAACAGAAATGACACCAAATGAAAACAGGTCTAACGCTAAGCCTGAAAGACTACAGATAAGAGTGAAAAGAAAGCAGAAATGATAAATAGGTAGGTAAACATAAAAAACCCCTATTTTTTCTGCTTATAAAATTTTATATTTCACATGAGGGGTTAAAGCAAAATGTATAAGACTTTGCTGTGATTTTTACAGTGCATATGATTAAGATATGTAAGACAACAATGGTACAAAGGGTAGGGTATAAAAGGTTACAGACTGATGCAAGGTTATTGTATTTATGCAAAGTGGTACAATATTATTTCTAAGTTGACAATGATGAGTATTCATATTGGTATTCATATCATTATCCTTAGAGCAACCAATAAAAAATAATTCAAAGCTATAAAGTGAACAAAGGAATTAAAAAGGAGTATTAAAATTAATTTAAAAGAAACAATAAATAAGGAATTGAGGAACAACAAACGATGGAAGATGTGACAAATGATCAACTTAAATGCAACTATTAATAAACATGTTAAATGAAACTTGAGATTGTCAGACAGGAGTAAAAATAACCAAGGCAATGAACTATACGCTCTCTACAAGACATGTACTTTAAATATGAAAGTACAAACGCACTGAAAGTAAAATAATGGAAAATATAAATAGTAAGGATAAAAAAGATGAAGTGGCCACATCAATAGCTTAAAAAAAAAGCTTCAAGATGGAATATTCCCAGAGATAAAGAAGGACAGTTCATCAATGATAAAAGAATCAATTCTTCAGTAAGATATAACAATCACAAATTAATGTGCCTAATAACAGAGTTTCAAATTGCATGAAACAAAAGTGACAGAATTTAGAGAAATGGTCAAATCCATATAATCATAGATAAAATTTCTTAACGCTCTTTGTCTTAGTAATTAATGAAATCATTAAACAAAAATTCAGTAAGGATAGTGATGATCTAAATAACATTTCAACCATTTTACCATCATTTATAAAACTCTATACACAATAATTACCAAACACACTTTCTTTTGAAGAGCACAAGATAAGCCACCTACAGGTCAGAACGTATTCTTAATAAATTTCAAAAGATTGCAACTTTATAGAGCATATACTCTGGTCACAGCAGAATTAAATTAGAAACCAATAACAATCAGATATCTGTGAAAGCATCAAGAATGAAGTTGGAGATTAGCTACATACTTCTAAGTTGCCTATGGTTGAGTCAAAGAAGAAATCATGAAGGAAATCAGAATATGCTGAATATAATGATAATAATAGCAAAATAAAAATTTATGAGATAGAGCTAGCAAAATGTGTAAAGGGAAATTTACAAATTAAAATGAACTTATAAGAAAAGAAAAAAGATTCACAATAAATGATCTCAGCTTGTTTCCATCTCAGGAATCCAGAAAAAGATGAACAAATTAGACCCAAAAGAAAAGTAGAAGGAAGGAAAAAATAAGGAAGAGAAATCAGTGTCATATAAAATAGACAAAAAAAAATAGAGAAAATAATCAATGTCCAAATATAGTTCTTTAAAAAACAATAAAATTGATAAAACTCTAGCAAGACTTCTTCAAAGAAAGAGAAGACATCACTATAGATCTTATAAATAGATAAAGGATAATATAGGAAAATTATAAAATATTTTATTATAATAAATTTTATTATAATAAATTTAGCAACTTAGATAACATGGACAAATTGCTTTGAAGGCACAATTTGTCAAAATTAGCACAAGATGATATAGAAAATGTAAGTACTACATATTAGAGAAATTGCATTATTTATCAAAAACCTTCCCACAAATACACTCTAAGTCCAAATAGTGTCATTGGCATAGTCTATTAAAGATCTAAGGAAGAAATAACTAAAATGTAGCACAGATTCTTTTAGAAAATAGATAAGAGAATACTTCTTATTTTGCGAGGCCTCTATAACCTTACTACCCTAAATCCTTGCAAAAACTTTACAAGAAAAAAAAATGTCAGGTCAACAACTTTCATAAAAAAAAGACGCAAAAATGCTTAACAAAATAGCATCGGATTAAATCTGGCAGCATATAAAAGGGATAACACATCATTGACCAAGCAGGATTGGTGCCATAATGGACGTTTGTGAATCAGTAAATGTAATTGAACCATGTTAACAGCTTTAAAAAGGAAAACCACAAAATCATCTCAATAGACACAGGAAAAATGACAAAATTTAGTATCTAGTGATGGTAAAAAAAAAAAAAGCAGCTGTAAGGAAACAGGAAAAGAAATGAAAAATTTCAATTCTAACCAGCACAATAAAACAAAGAAAAAGAAATCAGAGACATAAAGACAGCAAAAAAGTAAAACTATATGAGCACAACATAAATGCCTGTTTAAAATCTAAGGAAAATATAAATCAACTACTAGTTGCAAAGTGGATTTTGCAAGCTCACAGGACACAACATTGATGAACCAAATATCAATTGTATTTTATACAGCAAACATCAAAAACATAAAATACTTTGAAACAGATTTAACAAAATACGTGCTTGCCTTCTGCACTGAAAACTACAAAGCATTGCTGAAAGATCTGAGTAAGTGAAGAGATACGTCATGCTCACGATTGAAAGCTGCCATGCCATTATCCTTTTAATTCTAGCCAAATTGACCTATTAATCAACAACATATTTCCAATCATAATCACAACCAGTTTCTAAGTTAAAAATTGACAAGCTGATTTTAAAGATGTGTATAGAGATGCAAATGACCTACAATAATCTTTAAACAAGGGAAACAAAGTTGAGGGGCTCATGCTTGTTTAAATGCCACAGGAATCAAGCCAGAATAATGTTGCCAAAAGGACAGATCAGTATAATACAGGAGTGGGTTTTTAATTGTCAGTGAAGGGTAATTTGATAAACAATGAGATTAGATGTTTTTCTAAGAAAACTAGGTTAACTAAAGTACATGAAGAAAACTCTAAAAACAGAACATGAGAACAGTTGGTACGCTGCAATAGTGACCTCTAAAACTACAAAAAAAAAAAAAAAGAAACATCAATTTTAGCTTTCTCAGTGTTATGGGTATGGCAGAGGCCACCACCGGTCTTATTTTTAAATCGTGTGTACCTTATTTCACATCTGATTAAATGTGATCTGTTTGTAAGCCATTTCTGCTAGCACACTTGGCTTATTCTACTCTTTATTTTGTAAAAAAGGAAACAGTCTTGAAAAAAGAATATATTTAATAACTGTAAACTGGACCCAGTTCATTGTAACAGAATTCCTAGTATTTAGGTGCCTTTAGAAAATAATCATCTTTATAATATGAATAACTGTCTTAAACAATGTTGGTGTGGAAAGTCCTTACATGATAACTCTGTTTTAGTAATTTTGGAATGAAGGTGGCAGTCAGGATGATAATGTGAATGGTAATTACTTTTCTCTAAGAATAGGATGGAGGCCAATGTGCTTAAAAGGATAGTAGGGTGGGCCTGTGATGTTGCTAGAGCAAACCAGGAAATTCACATGGAATATCTTGGAGTTGGGGCCCACCCAGGTTCAATTTAATTTTTGATTAAATTCTTTATCCCATCCTTCTTTTTCATCTTTGCTGTGGGAAGCTGCACAAGGCACATCGACTTGTGTCTGCTCCCTGACCAGATTGTGGGGACTGAGGACACAGTGCTACCTTACTTGACTTGGTATCCCGCACCCCCACCAGTGCCAAACATAGGGGCTAGTTTTTGAGAGTCTGGAAGAAAGAACTCTTTGGTAGAAGCGGTAAGAATTTTCAGAGGCACTGAAATGTCAGTTGGGTCATTAAAAAAAAATAAGGAGGGGGCTGGAGCGGTGGCTTGGCGGTTATGGCGCTTGCCTGGCATGTGCAAGTACATGGGTTCAAACCCCAGCACCCACGTACACAACTAAGTGTCAGAGCTACGAAAGCCAAGTGAAAAACTCTCTCTGTCTCTCTGTCTCTCTTTCTCACTGTCCTTCTCTCTTAAAAAAAATAGGGAAAAAACTCTCTTGGTTAAGAAGAGCAAGAGGACCTACGTGAGCAGAGGTGCAGAGGTGGCAAGTTCAGGATACCACGAGGACTATTGAGGAGCAAGGTGACAAAGAACAGGTGGGAGTGGAGGCTGGAATGAGAGACTGGGCCCAGATCGGTTCTGATATCAACAGAATATGGTTTCAATGGGTTGATTCCTCTACAGAAAAACCAAATAAACCACACCTGGTGACTGAGGAGGGACAGAATTTGGCGAGAAACTTCCTGCTTGATTCTCAGGCTAAAGGTGAAACAGGAATAGGACAACAGGATAACTAGTCAGTTGCAGTGAAATCAGGTTCTTTATACATCTACTGAGACTGATAGTTTTTCTTATCAGAATCCTTGAACAGAACAGCACGGTTCACATTCAGGTTGCAATAATGTTGCCAGCGGTCGTTGTGTGCTTGTAGACATGAATCTGCACAACAGATCCTATCGCAAGGGCACCAGAGGCACTTTCAGCCTCGGAGTGAGGAGACAGTTGGCTTGCAATCTTGGGGTGTTTCCAACCTCTAGATGTGTAGAGATGCTGCAGTAGATTAATTCATGCCAGTTGGTCTAGTGGGATCCCAGCACAATCACAGCAGCCCAAAGGGCCACAGCTCATCCTTTTATTTACATCACCTTCTAAATAGGGAAAAAACATGGGAAGTCTACAAACTTAGAATGGAAGTCTTCCTTTCTGTACAGAATATTAGAAATGACTCCAGCAGCAGTTCCCTGTAAGCCTTTTAAATTTGGGGCTGGGATAGAAAAGAATGAGAGAGAAAGCAGGGAGACGGGCAGGGAACGAGGTACCATAGCAAATAAAATTTGCCACCCAGATCATTTCCCTTGTCCTTTGTCTCTATCTCCTTTCCAAAAGTCTCCCTTTATTATTCAGGGCAGGTCCTAAAACTCCTCTCTCTCCTGCCTCTGATAGATGTTTGGCATCCATGGATGTGTTTGTCCTTTGTCTTTCTTTTTTGAATGTGTTCTTGATGACATCCTATAAAGTTTGCTTTCAACTCCCTCATAGCCAGGACTTTACCTATGTCGTTTATTGTCATATCCCAGAGCCCGTTATAGCCAGAAACATAGTAGAGGCTCCATAAAAATTCACTACACAATCAGAGGAGCAGCCAGAGTTATTCCTGAGATTCTCTCCCAAGTCCCCTCCAGCTAGTGAATGAAAACAGTGGACACAGGTTCCTCTGTGTGAACCAGTTCATTGTGAACTGTGCGTTGGGGAAGAGGGCTCAGCACCTCCTTTCCTCTTTTCCTGCCCACAATATCCCTATCCCAACAGGCTGACTTCTACTGTTTTTTTGTCTCCTCCTACACTCAGGTATGTCTTCCAGTTGGATTGTCACTGGGTTTCCTCCTAGGAGAAAAATACCCCCTTTATGAATCAGAGCTTTGTCCACAAAGTGTTTGGCAGGAGGACCTGCTCTGAATTAGAGCAGCTGCTGCTCGTGGTGGTATGGTCCAAGTGTACAAGAGCTTATTTAAGAATCTGCCATCCTTAGATAAATCAGCTTTTAAATAGCAATAATATTATTCTAGAATGCAGAATTACCTTAAATCTCCCATGTTTCCAATTGGGTTGAGAAGAAAATCTGAACTTCTCAGTGTGGCCTACAAGGCCCTCCCTTCCTCCACAGCCTTCCTACTCTGGCCCTCTTTCATTGTCATTTCTCCACCAGGGGTTTCTCCCCTTTGGACCTATGGTGTTCTCTCTGCCTGGACTGCTCTTTCCCCAGTGACTGCTGTTTCAGCTTCACCCTAAAAGCCGTCTCAATCTTCATTTTTCTCAATCTCAACGCTCCTTTATGTCACTTAAAGCACTTTTCACATATTATAATTGACATGTATTTTGTTATTTAAACCAGTTTTTCCTGCAAAGCTGGACATTTTTCAAAGAGTACCATGTTTTTATTACCACCACATATTTTTTTTAATTTTATTTATTTATTTTTCTTTTATTTTTGAAAAACCATACAAGTTTTTAACAATATAATATAAAATGTGTATAGTTTCTGGATATTGGATTTACCCCCAGGAGTGCCCCCCCCCAATTACTCACCCTTATCCCTCCCATCCCTTACCCACAATATCTCTAAAAAAGTATTAGGTTGTATAACATTACACCTTATCTGGATCTAACACATGATAATAGACCACCTTCCTCAATGGCCAGGGTCTAGTTCCATTACCACCACATCTTAATCATGTAACACACTCACTGGCACATAAAAGCTTCTTAATAAATATTTTTAAATTAAGGAATAATTAAAGAATATGTCCTATATAGCCATTCCCCTTCCTCTTTAATACAGAAATGACCCCTACAATATCCCTGTAGGAGATAAAGAGCTCACTACATCTCGAGAAACCTGCAGGAACAGGCTGCTCTGTTACAGAGCTGTTTTTATATAAAGGCTTCAATCCCCTCCTCTAATATCCACTGGCTGATTTTGGTTTTATAATGTAGAGTCTAAATCTATTCTTGCTCTTTTGTGGATAACATTTTCAAGTGTTGGATTTCAAAGCTGGTGTGACAGTCCACAACTATAGCGTTCATCCTGCTACAGAATATTTCCCCCGTTTTTTTAGTAGAATTGAACCATGCTCCTCCAACTCAGACTTTAGGCAGGATTTTGGATGTTTTTTCTATCCTATAAGTTGACATTGGCTCAGAGGGAAACGGGTCCTAAGACTAGGTAGCAATCCTCTGTAATGGTTTAGACGCTCTGTAATTATGGCCTCTTTGGTGGTGGCATTTGGGCCCTAAAAAGTTGAGTTTTGAGAGATAGTAGGGGTTAGAATCGAAGGGATTCAATCATGTACTAGATTTGATGAATGATGGAGATGAAAGAATAAGAAATGACTTCAGTGCCAGGAGTGGTGGCACACGCCTGTAATTGCAGTGGCTTGGGAAGCTGAGGCAGGAGGATCACAAGTTCAAAGTCATCCTTGGCAACTGAGCAAGGTCCTAAGCAACTTACTGAGGCCCTGTCTCAAAGTAAAAAATAAAATGGGCTGGAGATGTAGTTCAGTAATTAAGCGCCCCTGGGATCAATCCCTGATGCCAGAAAAAATAAATAAATAAAAGACTTCAGAGCGGCCCAGAAAGTAGTGTTGCTGTGGGCTTCTGTGCAGAGCCACAGACTAGGAGGGGATCGAGGTGGGAGACAGTGAACAGAGAGCTCTAGATGGCTCAGAAGGGGTGAGTAAAGATTTCAGGAGCACAGAAGGCATAGAACAATAAAGCATTGGGGGAAAAGATAAGAAGTCCAACTTTAGGTATGCTGAGAGTGAGGTCTCTGTTGCACATCTAGACAGGGCTGTCTGGCAGGAAGATCAGCAGGCAGGTCTGGACCGAGGATAGGAAACTGAGCCCTTGGCATGCGGGCATTGATTGAAATTACCAGAGTAATGAGGTGATTCACAGGTGGCTAGGAGAATGAGAAGAGAAAGTGGGTTGAGGAAGAGGAACCAGAGAATGACAGAAGGAGCAGAGAGGTAGGAGGAGACCCAGACCAAATGGTTTGAGAGTTTCAAGAGCAGAGTGGGCAACTGTGATAAATGCTGTAGAGAACATGCAAACCATGGGGTCTACATGCAAATATACCTGTGTGAAAGGCAGTCTGCAAAAACGTGGAAGTTTTATGTTCAGGTCTGAGGCTGTGTGATACCTACAATGAATAAAATGTCTGCAAGTTAGTAAAATGTCTGAAATACCTTTAATGTGAGGAAGAGAAGCTCGCAGGGCTTGTTGATTTGGAAAGTGTCTGGCAGGTTCTGAAAGTGCATCACAGTAAGGGGTGAGGGCAGAAGTCTGTCTCTAAGAGTTTGCTGAAGTGGAAGAAGTGATGATTAACAGCTCTGTAAAGACATCTGAAGAGAAAGGGAAAGATCAAGTAGTGGTTTGAGGAATGTATTTGTGGCTTGGTTTTAAGAGAGATGGGGCTTGCTGAGAATGGGGAGGTAGGAGAGTAGTGGAGAGGGAGAGCCTGAGACCAGCTGCTAGGTGATAAGAGCTAGTAGAGCAGGTCCCTGAGGTTGGCAGAGAGGGTTGGGATCTAGGGCACACATGCAGGTAGGCAAGAACCTCACATCTTCCTTCAGACGCAGCAGGTATGGGGGGTGCGGTTCTGAGGTGAGGCCAGAAGAGTAACTATATCATCTAGGTTGATATAGAGTAAACTATATCATCTAGGCTGGTGCGGTGGGGCACACCTGTAGTCACAGTGGCTCAGGAGCCTGAGGCAGGAGGATGGCAAGTTCAAGGTCAGCCTCAGCAATCTAGCTATGCCTTAAGCAACTTAGTGAGACCCTGTCTCAACATAAAAATAAAAAGGGCTGGGGATGCGGCTCAGTGGTAAAGTGCCTGAGTTCAATCCTCAGTGCAAAAAAGGAGGAGAAGGAGAAGGAGAAAAAGAAGAGAGGATAAAGAAGAGGAGGAGGAGGAGGCAAAGGAAGAGGAGAAGGAAGAAGAAGAAGAGGAGGAGGAAGAGGAGGAAAAGGAGAAAGAAAAAGGAGAGGAGGAGGAGGATACAGAAGAGGAGGAGGAGGCAACGGAAGAAGAAGATGAGGAAGAGGAGGAACAGGAAAAATAAGGAAAGGAGGAGAAGGAGGAGGAGGATAAAGAAGAAGAAGAAGAGGAAGAAAAAGAAGAAAAAGAAAGAAGAAGAAGGAGGAGGAGGAGGAGGAGGAGGAGGAGGAGAAATCATCTATTGCAGGCAAGTTGGATGGGATGGGTTCAGGGTGGGACATTAGTGAGAGGAGTGGAAGGGTAGCCATATAGCCATGACAGTCCAAGTGGGACCAGGGAGAGGAAGGGTGGTGGAGACACTCACCCAACTTCACTACTTCCTGTCATCTCAAAGCCTGGATGTGGAAATGGAGAGCAAGGGCAGCGGACAAGTCCAGGCTGGGTTTTTCTGGCTGTTTCTATTTGTTCTCATGTGATTCCTAAATACTTCTCCAACCTGGTTGTATCAGTTTCCTAGGGCTGCTATAAAAAGTGCCACAGATGGAGCCTGAGTGACATAAATGTATTGCCTCACAGTTCTGGAGGCCAGAAGTCTGACAGGGAGGCGCCAGAGGGGCCACACTCTCTCTGAAGGCTGTAGGGGAGGACCCTTCCTTGCCCCTTCCTGGCTTCTGATGATTGCAGGCAATATCTAGTGTTCCCCAGCTTATAGACACATTATTCCAGTCTTTGTCTTCATGTGGCCACCTCCTCTGTGTGTGTGTGTGTGTGTGTGTGTGTGTGTGTGTGTCTTTTTCTCTCTTCTAATAAAAACACTAGTCATATAGAATTTAGGTCCCCCTGCACTCTAATATGATTTCATATCAACTTATTACATCTATAAAGACCTTATTTCTAAATAAGGCTATATTCCAAGATGCTAGGTGAATATGAACTTTAGTGGGATGCCATTCAATGAAGTACACTGATCTTTGTGCCCAGTGGGGACTCGAGCTTAGAAGGGTGGTCAGCGTCTAGAACTGGATTCCTAATGCCATGCCTGGCCTGACCAGTATGCACAGAAGTGTCATGGCATTTATCAACTGCACTGAAGCCAAGAGCTCTTTTTTTTTTTCCTTTTATGTTATTTTACTCATGAAGTCATTTGTGTCCCAGAAAAGGTTGTTATTTAGCCATTCTTTCCTTGATGTTGATCCCTTACTGTACAGAAAATGATCCCTGCCAAAGAGAAAGGGAGAGTGGAAATGAGGCGAAACACTAAATTGTTTGTACTACAACCACAGGCTAAATCAACACGCTTAGGCAGAGCCCGGATTGCTTAAAATTGGTTCAAAGAGCCACATCTGTGTTAAAGGAAGTAACATATTTTCAATCATTAAGTCACTGCCTGTCATTGTTTAACTCACTTGCCTATCTTATTTAGTTATATCAAATTCAGTCAAATCAGAGTTCAGTACCCTAACCCCACTATGGCACTTTTTATTTCTCCTGAAGTTCTTAGGTATTGGTGGAATTTTCTCTGAAGAGTTGAGAATAAGCCACAGGAACTTCCAGTGCTGGAAATAATTCAAGCCATGCTCTTCTTAGATGAATTCATAACTCAGAAAGGTAGGTACTTTTCCCACAAAGAAATTTATAAAATAATGCCCTATGTTCTTAGGAGGGGAGACCAGGTTATATCAATAAAGGTAACTGAGAAGTCTTGAGTGGAGGGGAGAATTTTAAACAGGAGGATCGTAGCCCTTTGTGGACTACATGGAGTCTCACAGTTCTGGGCGTCAGCACTGCTGGCATCTGAGGATCATCCAGGATTTTAGAGTTGGAGGGGACATAGGGCTCATTTACTTCAACCTTCTCATTTACAGATGAGGAAACTGATAGGGCCTGTAACTCACTCAAGGGCACACTGAGAGCCTTTGGCTACACTGGAAATAGATTCAGGTCTTTGACTCTTAGCCCAGACATCTTTTCACTATGTGCAACAGCATCTAAAACAAAAATCCAGGTGCTGGAAGTGAGCTTAGCTCCTACTTACACCTGCCGTGGTTTAATTGGCATTCTCCAACCTCCCTCTTGAAAATTCAGGTTCCGCAATGCAAAAGCTAAAATTTTTTGGAGATTTATTGGCTATTAAAAAAAGCACTCTCTAAATACTTCTTCTCCCTGCCCCCATCCCTACCATCCTCTGGCAATTCCATTAAAAATAGCTTTGACTCAAAATTGGCCTGGAGATCATCATCGAGTCTGCAATTATATAACCTCTCAACTGAACATATTATCATACCAAGCAAAACCCAAATGACTTTATGCTGGGGCTGCGCTGCCTGACAGGAAAGCCAAATCCCTGCTGGGAACCTGTAGATACTCTGAGGACTCGGACCTACAGTTTCCTCTTCTCTGAGTGGGAACACTCGCCATGTTTATGTTTGTGTGTGTGTGTATGCGGTGTGCATGTGTGTGTGCTGCAGGTGATCCCAAGAGTCCAGGAAGCAATGCCTCTATGTCCCAACCTCCTCCTATCGTCACGACCAGGCAAGGCTGATGCAAATTGGGCTTTGCAGACCAAGGTGGAGCTGCTGGATGGACGGCTAACTCCCTTATCAGGAGATATGACCAGGAATTCCTTACACAGAGAGGACTTGAAGGATATAAGATCACAGATTCTAAATTGCTTTGTCCTATGAACACTTAAAGATTGTCTTGTTTATACTGTGTACCCTAATCCTTTGTTCTCAGATGAGGAATCTGAGGCACCATGAGACAAAGTGACTTATAGAAAACACTAGGAAAGGCAGTCTTTGTCTTTCCCCACCCCACCCCCACCGTTTAAGAAACACCTCTTCCTCGGATAAGGTACTAAAATATTTTTTTCCAAAGATGAACCAGATACAAGCCTTTTCAGTGATGGGTACTTGTCTGATGGTGTGCTGTGTCTTTTGGGTTGAATCCCACGGCCTCAGCTTGCCCTTCTGCAAAATAGGTGGGACAATGGCTCTTCCTTTACAAAGTTATTAGAGGAAGTAAATAGATTAATTCGTGGGAAGCATTTAGCACAATTCCAGGCATGCAGGAAGTATGATGAACACAGGCTGCTGTTTTGCTCCTGAGACTGTACGTGAGAAGCAGGGAGAAGCCGAGCAGCAATTGGGTGCCGCAGCAGGAAGGGGGAAAGGCTGCTGGAAGGGAACGTGACAGTGATAGGTGGCACAGGGGAAGACATGTGTGACTTGCTTACTGAGCACACAGCTAGTGGTCAGGCAGACTTCAGCTTTTACTCCTGGCTTTTTCACTTAGCAGCTCTGTGAACTGTGAACTGTGCAAGTTGTGAAACCTTTCTAGGCCTCTGATCTGAAAGGTGATGAAGTTGACCAGCTGACATCTGAGGTGCATTTCAGTCCTTACATTATAGAGTTCTATAAAAATCTTCTTTCCCCATGGTTAGAAGGGAAAAAGCAGGGGTCTAATGCCACTTGCAAAGCATCTCCCAGACCCTCCTTCTCTCTACCCCTTCAACAAAGCACATATCAGACATATTCCAGTGTCAGGTCCGAGTTTCCCAAAAGAGTGGCCAGGCTTATATTTATGACAACAGTGATAATGTCAAGAAAAGTGAGTCATGCTGGAGAGAGGAGCATAAACTTTGACATAGCCTGAGTAGTGGCAGCGAGGAGATTATAAATATGGCACTTGGGTCTCCTGGAGCTTCCTCCAACCTCCCCAAAATAATTTGCCAGGAGGCCTGGAGTGGAATCAGATGACACACACACACACACACACTTGGTGCGTACTAAATACTAAATAAAAGATGAATACCATAAACACTGTGTGTGTGTGGGGGGGGGTTGGAATGGGAAGGATCTGGAGCCCAGCACGAAGAGCAGTTTGAGAACTTTGACTCCATAAGGTGTGGAGCTTTCCAGACGCCGTGGCATGGCTAAAGTCACAGGGCGGGCCATCTTCTCATGAAGATCAGTTGACCCAGGCCTTTCCAGGCACACAGACACACCACCTCTTCATTGCTGCTTCTTTGGTTCACCCATAAGTCTGCGATTTATAGGGGCTGGAAGGTAAAAGAACACAGTGGTGTGCCTTTATTTGTGGCTCCCAAACAAGAAATTTCCACTGTCTTCCTCTCCCAAAAGGGGAAGTCCAGCCATCCTTTCTGGTGGGGCTGTTACTTCATTTTATTCTTATTTGGTGCTTCCATATAAGATTCAGAGGAGACTCAAGATGAACTTCTGCCTTTAAAAACAAATTCATGAGAAAGAAAATGCTGTGGATTGGATTTTCTTCACGGAATTTTTAGCAATGGTACTGCTATACCACAAGCATGCCAATAGATAAATTTTATCTGAGAATGGTAAAAAAAAATCTGAATGCATTCTTCAGACATTATCAGCATGAATAAGGCAGTTTGGTTTGGTGTAGCAGCAAACTGAGATGTCTTACCACATGGCTTCAGACAGTTTGATTTTTTAAAAAAAATTCTACTTGTTCTCTAGGGTATCCCTGCCTGGGATCCAGCCTGTTTCTGAGACTGAATCTCTGTCCCAGCTCTAGTGCCCGCTGAGGTGTGCTACCCAGCTTCCCCTTCAGGACTGCATAGCACTCCTTCCTCCAGCTGCTGAGTGCTGGTGGCCTGCTTCCCCTTTTAGGGTGCTCCCAGTCTGGACAGCTCAAAGACCACACCCCTCCTGGGATGCAGCAGGGAGCTCACATCCAGTGACCAGTGTGACTCCTTGCCCCAATTTGGGCAAGTGCTCCCTATGAACCAGAATTGGCAGAGGCTTTCGTGTGACTGGCATCACCTTCCAGTCCTCCTCAGGTGTGGAGCCTTAGGAACTTGGTTAGAGCATTAAACTTTCTTCATGTAAATGTCCATCTTAGAACTGATTTCGGGGGAACCTGACTAACCACACCAACTATCACCTCTCTTCCGTTGCTTTTAATGACACATAAACTAGACCTCCTGAGGGTACAAATTAATCTTTTTTTAATTATTTTCTGATACTTTGATATCTGGGTCCTTGCTGCCCCTGGATAGACTTCCCCTCCCAGGGCTAGCCAATTTCGAGAGATAGTGAAAGACTTCTTTTATATACAAATCAACCAATCTAAAGCCCATCTCTCTCACCACCTGCTTTAGTGAGCGCTCATACTCCAGGCTACCATTCACTTACCCTCATCACCCCAGAGCCAGGTACTGGGCCACACAGGGAGTCCCTAAACTCTACAGCACATTGAAGTTCTTTAAACTAGACAATTCTAAACCTTCTTACTCTACCTTGGCTGTTCCTTCCCCAAGGAAACTGCAAGGCTCCTATAGCATGAAATGCCCAACTAATATACAATTATGAAATTAGGACATACGTTGAGACAGCAAAAGAGAAAATTAGAGTTGCTAGCTCATGAGTCCTCGCTGCAGCTTCTGAGTCTGAAGGTGGAAAAGGTGTGTATTTGCACCACTGTGTTTACACTAATGTTCACATTCAAGACTTAAGATTTCTCTACTGTTAAATAGCAGAGGACAAAGGGGTAGAGGTCTGGCTAGCTCTGTTCTCCCTAGGTGCTGAAATAGCTTTCCTGATGAGTGGTAAGAGGACGCTGAATGATTTCAGCCCTGGGAGTAGGTTCCGGTAAAATCCCATGCAAGAATGGCAAAAGCATTCGAATCGTTGTAGAAGGGTGATAGCAGGGTCACGGTCCTCCCTCTGTCCTTGGCCAAGCTGATTAACATCTGGGGCCTTTGCTTCCTCATCTATAAAGTAAGGGCTGGAAGGATCTGAAAGGATCCTTTAGCTCTAATGATTTGGGATTTTTAAGAGTGAATTCATTCAATGGACATTTATTGAGCACTGTTCCAGCTGTTAGAGGTCCAAAGATCTTTAAGAGGTAGTCTCTGACCCCAAGACATTCATAGTCTAGAGAAGATTTTCCTGCCCTGGAGTCAGGCATGATGAAAGTGGTCTTTGTGCAGTGTTCTCTGCCTACACAGCTACTTAAAAGCTTCACTTGAAATAGAAGAGGAAGAGGGGGCAGGACCACTTCAGAAGACCAAGAAGACTTTAAGAAAGGTGTTCATTCTGGAGCAGTCTGGAATCAGCAACATGGCTACAATTCAGAAAAGTCCTCACCGCCCCCCCTTTGCAACTCTCAAAAACACTGCACTTCAGACCCTAAAAAGCACCCATTGTCATATACTTCCTAATATTAAAAGTAAAACTAAGGCTCAGAGAGAGATTAAACAGCTCATCTGAGGCCACTTTCCTGAAGAGTAGGTCAAGTTCAGGCTCCCTATGCCAGTCATTTAGGCATAGTCAGAAAAGAAGAGAACTTTGGAAAAGTACCGCCTCTCTGTGCTCAAGGGAGACGCCAGGTGAGTGTTTCCCACGGCAGTGCAATCCAGATTCCTTGCTTCGAAAATCTCTGTATTTCTTTAGTGGATGTTATCGAGCTAGGAGACTCTTGATGTTACCCCTACAGAGTCTAACACGTCTTTCTCTAACCAAGAGTAACATCCATAGCTCTGACTTCTGGTTGCTGAAGGACCTCTGGATTAGTGCCTTTTTATACCATTCAGCCTCATATTCCATGTATTGTACCTTTCCCACTTATGTTTAAAAATACATAACTTAAAATGCATAAGACAGGGGGTGGAGTTTGGAAGGTGGAGAAGAAGCCAACAGCTACCTTCCGGTTGAAAGGATTCAACCTTCTGAGGAAAACAAAAAGCCCCTTACTCTGTTGCCATGGGAACAGCTGGCAATGCCGAGGATGCTCTGCAGGAGGCTGCCTTGGAGCTGAGCTGGGGAGAGGGCTTTCTTTCCAACAAGGCAGGAAGGCTGTGAAAAAGCAACCCTGTCTGCTTTTCTGATTCCTGCAGGGGCTGGGAGTGGTCCTACAGCCTCTGTCCTTGCAGCATCTTTTTTCATAGTATTATCCAGCTGGCAAGAAAAAGGGCTGTGGTCCAAGGTTCATTTGATTATGGAATAGGGTTCTCTTTTTAAGGATTCAAACTCACTGAAGAGGAGAGCTTTCTCATCTCCACTGCTATGACTCTATCCCTTTCCCATTAGGACAAGACAAGCAGATATCCCTTGTCTGAAAGATCCAAAGTCTCCTCTATGTGACTTGGGAATTCTTTATTGCCCCCACTCCCACACTACATTTTCAAACCAAGATCAGCAATGATTATTGCCTCCTGAACCATTTTTTTTCTTTTGCTCTGTTTCACAGAAGACTCATTTCTCAGTCCACTCCCAGCTGTTGCTGACTCAAACATACAGGGGCCAAGTCCCCCAACCATCCCTATTGAAGAGCCCCAGCTTTACTGGGTCAAGGGCAGTAGGAAGGGCTCTCATGGTGCAACAGTTAAAAGCATGAGCTCTGATGTCAGATGGACTTGGCCTTGCCTGGCTCTGCCACTTCCTGGCTCTGTACCTGGACCAGGATACTAAATATCTGAGACTCAGTTTCTTCATCTGTAAAATGGATAGTAACAACATCTACCTCACAGGATTGTGGGGTGTATTACATGAAATGCTGCATGGATAACACTTATCCAAGGACCTGGGACATAATGAGTATTTGATAAATATAGACTTAGCAAGAAAAAAAAAAGAATGAAGTTTAGACTAGACGACCTTCACATATTTCCTGCTTGTAGGAGACTGGGATTTCTATTCTCACTTCTCTAAAATATGTATAATGTTCACCCTCCATGGTTATTTAAAAAATTTTTAAAAAGTCTTATTTACTATCTCCTTTTCATAAATCTTCCTTAAAAATAAATGTTTATGTTAAGAACAAAGAGCATGGGATAGAGAAATACAATAAAGTGTTAATAATGTGTTCAATAGTAGGAGATTATGTGGGTTTTTTCTTTCATCATGGAAAAATATTTTCAAGAGTGGTATTATCCAACATTTCATCTATGTGATCTCCATTCTCTCTTTGACATCTATGTAAGAGATCTTAACAATTCCCAAATTTTAATTATCTTTTCCACATAAAATATTTTCAAGTCTCCATCTCTAGGTCTGGCCTGCTTCCCAGCTTTTCATCCCCAGGGCCAGCATACATCCGTGAGGAGGAGCAAGAAGAATCTATAATTAACCAATTGCACATGGAGTGTTACTGATTAAATAGTCTTGCCACACTTGTCTTATTTAATCCTCCAAATAACTCTGTGATGCAACTATTGATACCATCAGCCCTGTTATAAAGAATAGGCAACTGAGACAAATCAAAGGGCACCTATCCATTTTAGTGTTGGAACTAGGAATTGGAGCTGAGCTGTGCTGGTGCCACTTCAGAACAGGTTTCCCCAAGAGTACAAGGTCTGGATACCCCAAGTTAATTCTCTCTTCACTAAATTTAGTGACTTCACTGTGTCTCTCCTCTCATCTCCAAACCTAGCTGTCATTTGACTTTCTCTCTTTCTCTTCTCTACAATGTTGCTCAATCAATCATGAAATCCTGTGAATTCTTCTCTTTCCATGCCTCAGATTGTCCCCATTCCCACTGAGGTTCTGTACCCATGTTCAGGTTTTTGTCACCTTATCTTCTGAAGATTCAACTATGCAACTGGCCTCGATAACTGCAATCTCTTTGTCCTTTACAGTAACCAAGTTAATCTTATTTATAGTCTCTTGTGAAAAACAAAAACAAAAACAAAAACAAAACTTCAATAGCTCTTGATTGCCTTTGGAATAAAATTTGAAATCACTGCCTGACAGACAAGACCTGCCTTGATGTCCTGTAAGCCTGTCTTCCTTGTGTTAACTCTTACTATTGTCTATATGAGTCAGCTTTTCATTACTTTAACAAATATCTGAGAAATGCAGCTTCTAAGAAGAAAAGTTTTACTTTGGATCACAGCTTTGGAGGTTTCGGTCTACGATCAACTGACCCTGTTGCTCCAGGCACATCAAGGCAGAAGCACACCGGAGAGTAAAACCAATCACTTCATGGCTACGATTCGAGAGAGAAAGAAGAAGGGGCTGAGGTTCTACCATCCTCTTCAAGAGTATATGCCCAGTGACCAGAAGACCTCCCA
>PVKS010012688.1:0-53026 GCA_004027875.1 Aplodontia rufa
CCCAACCCCTGCTGCTGCTGTCTGAGCAAGGTCTTATCCTAATAGCTCACTTTTGATGTCCACTTAATTTATTTATTTATGCTCCTATCCTACCTAGTCCAATTAACACTCCATTTTTATTTTTATTTTACTTAAACAGTAAGAGAGTGAAAAATAAATATAATCAACTTTATTTTTTCATCTGGATTTTGTTGCTCTGGCACTTAGTTGCCTGCGTAGTACTGGGGTTTGAACCCAGGTCCTCACACATGCCAGGCAAGCACTCCAACCACTGAACCACTGCTCCAGCTCCATCCATCTTTATTTTGATTCTTAGAGATAGTTGGCATTTTGGCATATCTCCGGAGCCCCTGGGCAGAAGAATCACAAGCAAGTTCAAGGCCAGCCTCAACAATCTCGTGAGGGGCTGGAGCGGTGGCTCAGTGGTTTCGGCGCTTGCCTGGCAAGCACGAGGACCTGGGTTTAAACCCTAGCACCATGTACACAAAGTGATTGTTGGAGCAACGAAAGCCATGTGAAAAACTAAATAAAGTTGTTTGTATTTAAAAAAAAAAAAATTCTAGTGAGGCCCTGTCTCAAACTAAATAAAAAAGGCTGAGGATATGATTCAGGGCCCCTAGGTTCAATCCCCAGTACCCAAAATAAAAAAAAAAGGGGGTAGATAGTTGGAATTCTAGCACTCCTTGGAGGCCCTGGTTTCAATCCCTAAGCAGCACACACAAAGTTGTTATTGGTTACAGCAAAGTAATAAAGCTATGGTGAATTTTCATAGAAGCCCAAAGCAGAAAAGCCTGGACAGCCACCGCTGACCAATGGCAATTTCTGCTTTCGGCTCCTGGGATTACAGGCCTGACTGCTGGGCCCAGAGCATTTCTGAGCATTTTGATAGCTCAGAAAGCTGACCCATCTTCTCTTCTTTAACAGAAACTGACATTCCATATTTTATGTGCTTAATGATTGTTTGGAAACAGAAATCAGAACTGGGAGGACTGATTGGACCTAGGATAGTTTGAAGAAGCTCAGGTTTTCTCTGCTGGAAAAAGAGCCCCCCCTTGAGATGAATGTCTTAAGGATGCAGAGCTAATAAAGGGTGCCAAGGAGAGAGGAAAGCAGGGAACGAATTACCTGCCATGTGTTTCACTGTGGACATAAAACGAGACGCTAAAGCAGCTCGGTGATGGACTCAGTGGGCGTCCCCAACAGGTGACCAGCTGGCTTCTGCCACTGTGGGACTTTCAACCACTCACATTTCAATGTTCTCTGGTGTCTATTAGTGGTGAAGGTCAAGGATACACACAAGAATCAACAAAACGCAGTGGGTCCTGTTGAAAGTCTCACTGGCTCAAGACCCACCGAAAGCCCACCTTAAAACTTACACTTTTTCTTTCTGCACTTCAGGGTTTTACTTTTTTGCAGTTCTAGTGAGCAAACCAGGGCCTTGTGCACACAAGGCCAGTGTTCTACCACTAAGCACGTTCCCCAGCCCCTAATTTTGTATTTTTGAAATCAACTATTAGGGGATGGGAAGATAGCCCATTGCAGGATGGCACCATTTCTGAGCTCCCAGGTAAAGGTGTTGTCCACTGACCCAGCAATCTCCCTGTCAGCACCAACAGATTGTACCAGCAATGCGTTTGTTCCAGAGTTGGGACAAAATTTAAACAGGACACTTCAGATTTTCTGAGCCAAAAAGAAGAAAAAGCAATGTCTGCTTTAACACTCTGTTCCAGATTTAGCTTTCTCACCGTAAAGAGTTGCACCCTTCCTGCATGAGGTAAGGAGACCAAGGCAAGCTCTTCTGCCCTAGGGCACCCCGTGAAGTGTTGAGCGGGAATTTCTCTCTAATCATGTGAATCATTGTGAACTCGTCTATCCTCCACCAATTTGAAATGCATCTTTATCATCTTACTTCTAGTTTTGTTTCTGGACTTTTATGCTATCGTGTGAAATCCTTTGGGCTGCTGAGTGCTAGGGTGGTAGACAGCAGGTGTTGTGACTGTGGGAGGAGCCTCCTGAGTGCCAGCAGACATGGAGACCCCTTCCTGGATGCCCTGCCACCTGGTTCAACCCAGCATAGGCCACACATATAACTGAAGGGGACCCCACTTTCCGCATACCCAATCCCATTCTTACCCTATGCTCTGAAAGTCTCAGGGAGGTGGAAAAGTTTACTCCTAAGAGTCACCATGAAATAGAAAACTGTGTGTCCAAGACCACCGCTGTGACCCCTTCAGCCACTTGTGAAAAACCAAAGCACAGACCTGAAGCTGGAACCCATGGCACCCAGGACAGGCAAAAGCCCTGGTGTGGCGAGCTTCCCAACTGAGCTGCACCCCAGCCTTCAGCACCTTATGGGTACTTTTTAAAAGAATTAGCCAGACATGGATTGTTCCTTGGAAAGATATCTAAAAACATCTGAGAGGGAAGACAATTTTTCACAAGTAAAACTGTCTCATACTAGCGTATACTCATCTAGAAAGTCAGAAAACATAATTGCAGATTAGTACCAAGTAGAAGAAGAGATGGGGATGATAGGTATTGGGGACCAGGGCACACTAAAATTAAATTTGTCAATGGCCTAAAGGATTGGTTAATCTTACTCAAGAGTCAACACGAGCGACACTGTCTCAAAATAAAAGGGGCTAGGGATGTGACTTGGTAGCATTCTCTATTCAATCCCCAGAAACTGAAAAACGCAGATAGCAGAGGTGATTGTGTACCCAGTAAGGGGGGGCACAACGTGGATAGAACCAATGTGCATCTTTAGGAACTAGAAGGCCACAAGACAACTGAAAATGACGTTCAAGTGACCAGGTTTAGAGCTTCGAGGACCAAAAATGCAAGGTACAACCAGTAGGGGAAAAAACATTCAAAATTTATTTTCCAACAGACAGACAGCATCAGCAGGTCCTACAGGGGTTTCCATGGATCACACATTCACTAGGCGTTGTGAGCAACAATGAGAGCCACTGGTGTGCTCTCTGTAACAACATCCGCGTCACAGTGTAAACAGGTACTATTACTGCGTTCACTTACAATTCCAGAAGGAAAGGCACAACTTGGCAAAAACATTTTTTTTTTCTTTTTTTGGATCCTAAAGTCAGGTGCAATAACTAAGAGACAAAACTTTGGGTCACAGTCTTGATCCACATTTCAGTGAGGGCCTTCCACACAGCGGGAAAGAATTCTCGGCCCCAAGGTCCTTTCTCCTTCCCCATTCAACCACGAGAGCAATGTTTTATCATTCGCTCTACATTCTTACATGCACAAAAAGGAATTAAAAAAAAGGAATCACAAAGACATCGTGAATGCCTAGCTGTTCCCACCAACACTTCAACTCTCCGGTTTGAAGACAGGGCCTGGGAATACTTCAGCGGTCATATAATAGGAAAATAGAGACTATGGCTACAAAAATAAAAAAATAAATGAGGTAGATAAATTAAAGCTTTCACACCCAGGACTTGCCTGCTCCAACTTCGTAGCCTTCATGCAACTCGGGGGGAAAATAAAAATCTTCATTATTACTTGGCGTAAGTTGCACTGGGGAAATAAAAAATAAAAAGAATATGCGAACCTATGATAGGAAGCACACCCTTCCTCGAGTTTCTTCAAGAATGAAAATGCAGCTCTTTATTAGAGTAGGCACTGGCAAACTACAGCTAGGCCCCCGAGAATCCCTGCTCAGGTGCCACCTCCTCTGGTATCAGGGAAGACAAAGGCATCTGGAGGTTGGGAGTGGTTGGCACTCTTGGGGTTCAAATGAACGGTCTTTAAATAAGCAGCAACACACCCTGGCTCCCTAAGAACTCAAGTCAGTCCAGGTGAGGGCATCCTACTTAAGGTTCTAAGGTTGGAGAAATTTGTTCATCCTACAATGTCAGCTTTATTTTTCTTTTTTCTTTTTTTTTTTTAAGTACATTCAAAACCAAAATAAAAACAAAAGATGGGCATGGGATTGGAAGGCATGTGAAACAGGTCTCTAAGCAGATGGCAGACCCTGTCCATCTTCCCCTGCATATGGTGGCCAATGACGCAGAATACCCCGCACCCCAATTAGGCTAAACAATTGTCTTCTCCACTGGGATGCAGTAAGTTCCACCTTGAAAGAGGCAACAGTCTTTGGAAACAGTCACTCTAGGTCATACAAAGCTTCTATATATAGTTTGTCACAAGTAACAAAGATACTTTGCAACACCCGCTTCTTTCCAAAATTAAAAAAAAAAAAATTCTAGTCTGTTTTGGTATGCATATTTTGTTTTTCAATCTTTCCTCTTTTTTTTGTTTTCATGTTTGGCAAAGCAGCATAGCAACAGTGATTGTAGAACTGCCCAAGGTTGTGGCTACAACCGTAAACATTATTGCATATCATAAGAATAAAGAACAGGAGAGATGGGTTCTTGAAGAAAACAGCTGTTTCACTCAGCTCTGCACTTCTTCCTCGCAGGCTGTCCTGGAGCCTAGATGACCACCTAGCTGACTGCGATCTTGTTTTCTTCCAGGAAGTGAGGGAACTGGTGCTTGGCAACATTGTCAGCAACACCCGGTTTCTCCATCTCGGCGCTGACCCCAGATGGGGACCCATCCATCTTGGAGACTGTGGCACTATTGGCCACTGAGCTGGCCCCCAGGGACACGGGAAGGGGGGGAATGCCACCACTCTGGATCACGGAGATCTCGTTGTTCTTCATGGCCAGGCCACCGTTGAGCATGCTGGTGTACTGGTTCCACACGACAGGGTCCACGCGCACAGATGGGGCCAGGACTTCCTTGGGAAAAATCTCAGAGACTCTCTTCCCATCCGTACCCAACAGAGCCATTGTGTTCTCGATGGCCAGCTTCCTCCCACGGCGAGCAGAGTTGTTGTTTGTCCCGTGTGTCATGTAGTGGACCTGTGGACAGGACAGAGTGTTTTTCAGCAAATACTCCACTGCCACCCAGCAAGACCAAATCAGCCTGCGTGCGTGTGGTTTTGGTCCCACCCAAACAGGGTCGCAACATACTTTTGTACATAGAAACTAAAATTACGTTTAAAAAGGGTCGGGGGGTAGGAGTGCAGAGGATCTGTCAGTAACCGGCCCATGCTCCTGCCTCCTCTGCCTCACCTGCTCCGTGCCAGGCCCTGTCCCACACAGCAGGCTCAGTATTTGTGCTACACTACCATTGGGGAAGACCAGGTAAAGTGAAAAGGATGCCTCTATTCCTTCTCATCACATGTGAATCTACAGTTATTTGAATAAAAGTTTCACTTAAACCAGGTACAGTGGTGCACACTTGTAATCCTAGCAGCTCAGGAGTCGGAGCTCCTACTTAAAAAAAAAAAAAAAAAAAGTGTGGGGGATGGCACAGTGGTTAGGTGCACTGGGTTCAAAATAAAAAATAAATTTAAAAAATCACGTAAAAGTAATTTTGGGGGGCTGGAGCAGTGGCTCAGTGGGTACAGTGTTTGCCTGGCATGCGCAAGTACACGAGTTCAAATCCCAACACCACGTACACAATGAAATGTTCGAGCAACAAAAGCCACATGAAAAACTAAAATAAAAATTGATTCTCTCTCTCTCTCTCTTTAGTCCTACTACCTGTCCCCTGTCCCTTCTTCAACCTGCATGTTTTCCTTAAGTATTTCTCCTTCCAAGTTTTTAAATCCTTCTTGGGCACTTTAAGAGTCTAAAGGCCCTCGTGCAAGTTAGCAGGTATCTCAGGCTCTCTCATTGCATCTTACTAACTCCCTTACAAAGCGAGGACCATCCCAGAGGACAGAACAGGAAAGGCCTGCTGTGCATCACTAGTGCCACTGTCACCAGGATGGCTCTACTTACAGAGCGCATGGCTGTGCTCCAGGTCAATCCTGGAGTCTGTCATTATCACCAATCCCAGGCAGCCAGGGAAACTGCTACCTGTGCAAACCCCTCATCCAGTAAAAGCACCAGACATGTGCTGGACCCCCTGAGTACTAATGAACCTTTATAGTTCTAGGAGGTGACAGAGAGGCTGCCCCTGCATGTTCCTACCCTGATGCTCTGCCAACTAAAAAATTCAAAGACATGTCTTTTGTAATATGGACCTTAAATCTTTAAAATGACATGTAGTCTCTTAGGGCAACTTGAAGATGAAGCTTCAACCTTTATTCTAGCAATAAAGAAGGGGACTCAGATCTTCCTGTGTGTATGGGGAGAGACCCATAGAGGATGTGATTTTCTCAGGGCCACACAACAAACCAGAGATGGGACAGGCAGAAAACCCCAGACCCCTCTCCCCATCCTGAAGGACAGACACTCAACACTGCCAGGGCAACTCCTCCTTGGCATAGCCAACTCATTCTGGGAATATAGTCTACACCCTGGAAGGACCCAGTCAGTCACTCAGCTCTGCCACTCAGTTTTTTTTTGTTTTTTTTTTGAAGGAGGAGTAAAAGGAGTAAGATTTATTTAGGAAGAAGAACAGAGACTCCGCAAAGCGGAGGGGCACCTGGAAGCAGGACAATCTGCCACTCAGTTCTTAAGAACACAGCTGTTAACCTGGAGGCTCTAACTCTGGTGCTATGGGACACACGTTCATATAATGACATATGTAACTCACGGTGTGTATCTCAACTTATTAGCCAGGAAACAGAAAGCAACCAAGTGGTCACCAATCCTGGAAGGTCACTCCAATCCACAAATGAACACTATTAGCTCACAACTAACAACAAAGACCATCTCTTTCCAGATTTATTCCTTGGACCTACTTAGCTTTTTTTTGGCTGCACTGGGGAAATCAAACCCAGAGCCTCTCACACACTTGATGTTTGAACAAGTGCCCTACCACTGAGCTGCACCCCCAGTTCGTACTTAACCATTGCTAAAGAAACCAGGGTCTCTCCAATACCAGAGGGTCAACTACCCACTCTGGATTGAGACAGGAACATTAAAACAAAAGTAAATCCTGTCTGGCTTCCCTTATAAAATGCATCAATTTCAATTACTGTGAAATGCCACCAAAGCTAGAATAAGCCAATACCAATTATAGACGCAATGTTTTCTTGTCCCACAGAATGCAACTACATTTCATCTGAGAGGTTGTTAAACGAGAAAATACACTCCTTCTAAAAGGGTATTTCAAGAGCCAGCTGAGATGTGATTATACATCCCCCCACCTTTCATTTCTATGTATTTATTCGTGTGACTTATTTTTTTTTTGCAGTATAGGGGATGAGCCCCGGCCTTACACATGCTAAGGCAAGTGCTCTACCACTGAGCCACACCCCCAGCACCCACCCCCCTTAGTCTTAAGTGGAATTCATTGGGCTGGGGATGTAGCTCAGTGGTAGAGCACTGCCTAGCACGTGTAAGGCCTTGGGCTCCATCCCCAGCACCACACCAATAAAAACATTCCTTAAGTGGAATTCTCACAGATCACACCCATAGAGATGCCGGCCCCACCCCGCCGGGCAGGGTGGTGGAACCCACCTTCAGGTTGCCTTTGGTGGTGAAAGCTCGCCCACATATGTTGCACACGAAAGGCTTCTCTCCCGTGTGCGTCCGCTCGTGAATCTGAAGGGCACTGGCGGAGGAGAAGTTCTTCCCACACCGCATGCAGCCATGTTGCTTGGCCTGTCGGCGTGGCTGGGCCGCTAACAAAGGTGTCATGCCTGGGGACATGGTGGAGGGTCCTACAAATGTGCCGGGAACTTCAACTTTGACATAGGTGGGCTGTGCGCGAATAAACGTTGATGGGAGGCTGCTACGACCTGGTGTGCGAGGGAAGAAAATCCAGACCTTTACCATCCAACACCCACTCATTCTCGGAAACAAAAGACACCTTTGAAAACACCGCCCACTAAACAAGTGGAGGGGCTCACAGGAAGAACACCTCACAAGCAGCTGCCCGGGAAGAAGACTGGAAAAGGGACCATTTCACCTTGCTTGGCAGTTTGGGCAACACAGGAACACATGTAACTCAAGTTCACGCTTCTGCACCAAGAGTTACCTTTAAAGCATGCCCAGACACCATCTTGCCTTGATTCTAAGATGCACCTGTCACCCTGCCTTACTATTCATGACATTGATACGTGCCCCAAATTGATAGATTCGCCTTTCCCCCCTTCATAAATGACTTGTGAACATTCCATTAGGAGTAGGACCTCAAAAAAAAAAAAAAAAAAAAAAAAAAATCAAGAAACTGTAGTTCATTTCAGTGGCCAAAAAGCAGTATCCGCCACTATCGGGATCTACTTAAGATTACCCATATGCCCCATGGGTTCAAAGACAAAAATAAAAACCAACAAAAATGAAACTTGTCCATACCCAATTTGCATTAACCACTTTAAGTATTAAAAAAAAAAAAAGCCTGTTCATGGCTAGGACAGAGGTGGTTATTATGTCCCTCTACCCAGAGGTACAGAAAAGCTAACTGCCCTACAGAGGAGCTGCTTCAGATCACACTCCGTTTGCAAAGTTCAACCCAGGTTCCTTTTTGATGGCCTTGAGCCCACAAGGGACATAAGTGAAATCCAAAGCTCTATCACCTTCCATCTCAGGGCGGCTGTTCTCGGCGCTCTCAGCTTTGCCCCCAGCATCAGGAGACCTGGAGTTGATACTTTCTGCTTGGCTATTGGCTGGGGACACTGGCTCGAAGATCATGGTTTCCAAGGCATCCGGGCTTCGGCTCTGATACTCCTGGTCGCCCACGAGTGAAGACGAGTCGTTGGTCAGGCCGTCGCTCTCCACCGAGCCATTTTCTCGACTGCTCTGGCGCTGCAGGCCCAAAGGGGCAGGACCCAGTTTCCCTGGGGCATCTAGGGAGGCCATCACAGAGAACCCCAGGTTGGGTGATCCCAAGTGGGTGCTGGGAAGGGGCACAGGGACCTTCGAGGACCCAGCAGGGGCATCCTGGGAGGTGACTTCATCTACATCGATGCTTTCAACATCCTCGTGGCCGGTGGCACCTGCGCTGCCACTGTTGCTCACCATCATGGGCTCGGGACCTGTGAAGTCACAGGGGCTATCTGGCAGAGGCGTGTTGGGAATCTGGCCACCCATGTGCATCCGGATGTGTTGTTGCAACATGACCGCGTTGGTAAACTTCTTCTGGCAGATGGGGCACGAATGCTGCGACTTGACAGACGTGCTGGTTCGGTGAACCCCCAGATGTGTCTTCAAGTTGCCTTTGGTAGAAAAAGCTCGGCCGCAGATCTTGCACTGGAAAGGCCTCTCGCCAGTGTGGGTGCGGTAATGCATCTTGAGAGAGCTTTGACAGCTCAAGACTCGGTGGCAAATGAGACACTCGTTAGGGTCGGTGGTGGCCTTGTCGATGTTCTCCACGAGCTGCTGTAATTTCAGGGTCTCCGACCCTGGTTCAGGGGTCCCACTCCCCTGGAAGCCACCAACCCTTGGGGAATTATGGTTTGGCCCCACCCCAGGTAGTATGGGTCCACCCTCACTTTCTGGAGAAGGCCCAGGCTGCAGGCCATTGGGCAGCGGGCCCCCCACGAGGTCCTTGGGGTTAGTCCCCGGAGAGAGATTTTGAGGTAGACCTACAGAAGGGGTCCCTGTTCCAAGGACAGGTTTGCTGTCTAAAGAGAGACTTGATTCATCTACGGGGACGGGGGCAGAGAGCGCATAGGGGACGCCACTGCCTGCTGCCATTTTGTCCTGGAATTCGGCAAACAGCTGGGGGTTCGCCTTGACCTGGGGGTGCCGGTGAAAGTGTACCTTGAGGTTGCCCTTGGTGGTGAAACGATGACCACAGACAGAGCACACGAAGGGTCTCTCTCCAGTGTGGGAGCGGAGGTGGATCTGCAAGGAGCTATCGGTCCCAAAAACCTTGCTACAGTACTTACACTTGTGCTTGTAGAGGGCCGCCTCGTCTTTGGGTTTCACATCCACAGCCAAGATGTTCGGGGGCTTCCCTTTCCCTTTCTTGGATGGGTCTAGCGCCATGGCGGAGAACGGACCCTGGAAGAGCACAGAACCTGGGGCCTGAGGTAGCAGAGCACTCGGGAGGCGAGACATGACATTGGGGAGCATCCGCGACCCATCTGGCTTCAGGGCAAAGGGCGTCAGCCCTGGGGACAGGGAGCCGGCAGTGGAAGGGACATTGGTATGAGGTAGCTTGGCTTGTTTCAAGGCATCCAGAGACAGACCTTGGCTTCCAGCTTTCTGGCTGAGCAAAGCCACGGCAGCTGAGACCTGCTGGGACACGTGGCTGCCTAACGTCTTCAGGGCCTCGGCCCCAGCCACCCCGGAGTGGAGGGCATGCGCAGCCCACATGTTCACCTGGATGCGGATCTGCTCTGTGAGCTGGATCTGCTGGAGCTGCTGCTGCTGCAGGCACAGGATCTGCTCCAGCACCCACGGGATGCTGTGGGCGCCAGGCACAGGGGCGGGCGGTGCATCTGCGCTCCGCTGGTTCACAGCCACCTTGGTGCCCCGGAGTGCCTGCAGAGTCACGTTGGTGTTGGCCACTTTGCCTTTGGGTAAATAGCTTATGTCCTGTGGGGTGGGCGGCAGGGCAGCCTCTGCCTTCAAGTACATGACCGGCTCTGTGCCCGGCTTCTCCTTCATGTCACCCGAGCTGCCACTACTCTCCCTGTGACCATCCTTACTGCTTGGACTGGGTGGCTGATGGCTCAGCACGGCTCTGGAGAAGTCTTCTGAAGGCACTGGCCCCTCACTGTCGTTCATGATGAGGACAGGTGAAATCTTAGTGCAATTCTTCTTATGTTCCAAGAACTCGGAGAAGCTGAAGAACTCGGCACAGCACTTCTCGCAGACGTGGGTCTCCTCCCGGCGGAGCCGCTTCGCCGAGGCCTTGTCCCCGCTCGCTTCGTCGCCACTCCCTGGGTGGTTCATGGGAGCACCTGTGACAGGAGAGAAAAAGCTAAGAACTCGGCCCAAGGAAAGGATGTGGGGTGATACCTCAGGAAGAACCACAAGTCACAGTGGCAGGGGGTCACTACGTGTTCCCACGGGCAGAGGATTGGATTCAGGAAACAGAGGCTCCCAAAGAGTCTGAAAGAACTAACAACTCAATATTATGGGTTGAATTATGTACCCCAAAAACATGGCAAAGGACTGGGGACGTAGCTCAGTGGTACAGAGCATGTCTGGCACGTGTGAGGGTTTGGGTCCCAACACTGCAAAAAAAAAAAAAAAAAGAAAAAAGAAAAAGAAAAAAAGAAAAGAAATGGTCCCACCCCCCCATTACAAGGTGAGCAGGTGACCTATTTGACCTATTTGATAGGGTCTTTGCAAAGGTACCTAGATTGGGCCCTTAATCCAATGCTGGCATGGTTACTAGAGAAAGGAAAGGGAGAGAGGTGAGACAGAGGACATAGCCATGTAAAGGCAGAGAGAGTCCTGTAGCTATAAAGCAAGGACCACAGGAAGCCAAACGAAGGTCCCAGATCTGGAAGAAACCAAGCCTGTCGTCACCTAAATTTGGAAGTGTGGCCTCCATGCCTGCGAGTGAATGCGTTTCTGTTAGTTTAGGTCATCTAGTTAGTCTGTGGCAACTGGCTATGGCAACCCTAGGAAATGAATACAGCATATTAAAACGATCCCGTCCCACCGTCTGCGTCTGGCAGTTTGCCCACAGAGGCAGAGACGCTGAATGTGGCCGATGGGGACGTCGGCACATGCTCAAGCCTCAACTGCTGACCCACAGGAAGAAAGGAGATGACTCATTTGAGCAAGGCACCGGCACCCACCTTCCAGGGCCACCCAAAGCCTGAAGCCACCAACCATTCGGAAGGCAGCACTGCCTCCACGTGAAGCCCAGAGCCGGCATACTGGGTAAATTCAGAGAGGAAGGAGAATAGTCCCTGCACATAGCTTCCTGTGAGGGAAACACGCTGAAGAAAGACGTGGAGGAAGCTGGGAGTGAGGAGGCCACTGACCTTCCCACTGAGAAGCCCATCCCAGCGTCCTGACGTTTAGCCATAATAGAGGAGCTGGAGCGGTGGCTCAGTGGTTATGGCGCTTGCCTGGCATGTGCGAGAACACAGGTTCAAACCCCAGCACCGTGACACAAAGTGCTGGAGCAACTAAGGACACACGAAAACTCAATAAAATTGATTCTCTCTCCCTCTACATAGGGATGGTGGACCCCCACTCCCTGACTTTTACAACTGCTACTGGTCTAACTCTATTTTTCCCAAATTAAACTCAGACCATCCCCAAGGATCAAATCATTCAGCTCACTATTTCTCAACTTTGTGACGGTGTGAAGCGCCTCACATGCAGTACCTGGAATCCTGCATTCTGACCTCTGCATGGGAATCCGGAACTTCCTGGCAATGCGACCATGAGTGGTAAGTGGGCTCTTTAGCAGCGCAGCGAGGCGAGGCCAGGGTGCACAGTAGGTTGGGGACATTAACTGTGCTCTCGCAATACGTTCAACTGACTCTGGGTGTATCAGCATATGATCTCACGTTAAGTCAAGGGGCTTCTGTATACAAAAAGCTCAGTCCAATTTTGGGTCTTATCTTCTTAAAAATGACTGAGCCATGGGTTCTTTGGCTAAGTGGATCCTATCCAGATTAGGGTTAGATTTAGCATACACATTCCAATTCCCGTCTTAGGGCTGTGTTGTAGCTGGATGCCTGGATCCTAGGAAATGAAATCTGGTACAGAAGCTCTGTTCTGCACGCCCGCTCCCCTAAGAAGTCCCTGGAGCTTGGGACCTCAGATGGAAGACAGGCACATCTCAGATCCAACACCTCTGGGTCTGGGAGCGCAAGCACACAATCCATGCATCAAGTGTACACATAGTTTTTTACTTTTTTTAAAAGCAAAAATGTTTACAGCAGTGAAAAAGATAAATACTGGTCTACTCATCATGTAAAAAAAGAGGCCTAAGTTCCGTACGCTACAGGTTAGGTGACATAAGTTGCAGAAGAGGATGTCACATGACTAACTTTGTTTAAAACAAAGCCTGTGTATGAAATCTACACATACACAATAAATAAGCAGTTACTTTTTATGTTAGTAAACTTTTGGCCATTATACTTCCATTTCTGAGAGCTCCAGAGTGTCCCTCCTTCCGACACACAGAAACATGCAAACCCACATACACACATATTCCTTCTTTCATTCCTTCCCTAGGCACTGGGTTTAGCCCATGGGTGCTCTACCTCTGAGCTACACCTAGACCTTTTTATTAGTCCAGGTCTTGCTATTTTTCCCAGACTTAACTCAAACCTCCAATCTTCCAGCCTCAGCCTCCTGAGTCCCTGGGATTATAGACATGTGCCACGGCACTGGGCACCATACATCCCTCCCCCTATTCCTTTTTTGCAGTACTGGTATTTGAACCCAGGGCTCATGCATGCTAATGCTAGGCAAGGGCCCTACCACCAAGTTACATCCCCAGCCCCAGAAAGCGTTAGGATGTTAACAAGGCTACAGAAAATGTTAGGACGGACAAGGCTACTTTCAGGTAGGCATAGTGCAACTCTGGCTCAGTCCTATTTCCAACCCCATCAATTCCCAGGTAGATAGTTTCTATAGGCACAATCCACGAGTTCAAATACTGTGCTTGGGGGTCCGCAATGGGGGCTATTAACTGGCACAACCTTTCTGGAAAAGCAATTTTGGCAATTATGTGTCAAGGCCTTCTCTAAATGTTTCTCTGGGGAAAATACACCCACAGCTAGGGCATATAAATGGATACAGCTTCTTCAGGGAAATATCTGGCAAAATCTCAACTTTAGAGCAATTCTCCTTTGACTGAGCAATTCCTTCGTTAGGATTCACTTCCTACATTGCAGGGATTATTTCCTTCAGCATTTCTCATATTAACAAACACAACCAGCACAAATGGATATGCTCTGGTCCATCAGGAAGTTTCTGGTTAAATAAATTAGGATACACAAAAGATGAATACATTGTAGTAAAGTACCACATTGTGCTACTCCACAGAACAACTGCCCAACAGTTATTTTGGAGGGGGAAAAAGGTGGGGGAGAACAGGATGTATATACGGGGGGCTTCTATTTGGGTTTGCAGATAAAGTCATAAATATGTACACGGAAAACGTAAAATGATACAAGAGAAACGGTTGCTGACTCCACCTCCTAGAGAGTGGCCCTGAGAACTTGGGGTGGAAAAGAAAACTCTAAGTGTATACACTTTTGTACTAACGCGTCTTTTAGATTAGCATCAAACACTTCTAAAACAGCCACTTCCTGAGCCAAGCCAACTCCTCACTTTACCCTTTTGTCTCAAGTCTTCTGCTTCTGGAGACCCTAATGAAGCTTATGCAAAAATGTTGCCCATTCCACTCAGTTCTTTAAAAGCCCAAGCAAACCTCCACCACTCTCTCCATGCAAGAACCCAAACACACACTTCAGATTCTTCTGCCTGAACTATTTCATCTTCAAATCCATTTGATCAAATAAACATCGCTCCTTTTGCAATCGTAGAAACCCAGGCCCAGAAACGACTGAGTGGCTCAAGATGACATGCAACTAGCTACAATACAGAAAAGTGCCGAATTCTCAACTACTGCTTGAGCAGGACAATAAGACAAGGGAACTCATTAGATTTTTTTCTTTTTGGTACTGGGGATTGAACCCAGGGGTGCTCTACCACTGAACCACATCTCCAGCCCTTTTATTTCAAAACAGGGTCTCCATAAGTTGCTGAGGTTGGCCTCAAACCTGAAATCCTCCTATTTCAGCCTCCTGAGTAGCTGGGATTACAGGCATGAACCACCATGCCCTGCTAGAATTGTTTCTTCTAGAGTAGTTTCTTAATTTCAACACTTTAGGGAGGCTTTTAACATTTTCCCCCAGTTGCCCCTCTCCTATGGAATTTTAACATAAATATATACCGTGGCTCTCTGGAGAGCCACAAACCAGTGTCATATTCAAAACATTCCCCCCTCCCCACAAGATTTTAATCACTTTGGGACAATATCCTCTCATTGAATGTGTGTTCTGAAGCAGGAATTTTTTTTTTTTTTGGTTGGGGGAGTGCTAGGGATTGAACCCAGGACCCTGTGTATGCTAAGCATGGGAGGTACCTCTGAGCTACATATAACCCAGCAGTTAAGGCAGCCGTCCTTAAGCAGGAGTCCATGAAATTAGGAAGAAATATTCTCACAAAGAACTGCGTGTGCTGTGTGTGGTGGTGCATGCCTATAATCCCAGAGACTCGGGAGGCTGAGGCAGGAGGACGAGGCAGGAGGACCTAAGCAGAAGCAGCTTAGTGAATCCGTCTCAAAATAAAATCTAAAGAGGGCTGGGGATGTGGTTCATTCAGCGCCCCTGGGTTCAATCCCTGGTTAAAAACAAAAAATAAAAAAACCCTGAAAATGGCCATTTCTTTTAATTCAGCATGCAAGGAACACACCACAGTACTATCAACAGAACCTGTGGGACGTATTTCACATGGCATTACGGTTGGTGCACTGACTCAACCCTGGCAGTTACCTCACAAGATGCTGATCTTGTTACTTATTGTATAAGTTGCGGTAGTCCCCTTGATATGCTCAGGGGTGTGAGTTCTAGGACCCCCTAAGGATACCAAAATCAGTGCATGCTAAAATCTTATGCAAAATAGTGCAGAGTTTGCATAAAACTTGCACAGCCTTCTACATACTCTATATGACCTTAATACAATGTAAATGTTAGGGAAATTGTTAAAAATGTGTTGCTTAGTGAGTAAGGACAAAAAACAAAAGCCGGTAGATGGCGGATACAGACGCAATTTTTTCCCACACATTTTCGATCTGTGGTTGGTTAAATCCACAGACGCAGAGCCCGCACACACAGGGGACCAACCAGACATCACACATGCCTTCATTTTTGGGGAACTATCCTTCAGTAAAATTTGTTCCATTGGTATTCTCCGTATTTTCAACATATCGAGAAGGGCTCTGCGGCACAAAAAAGGTTAAACTCTTCTGCTAGAAGGATCCACCGGTTCCCAGAGTGATTTACAGCCTGAAAACCAGCTGCCTTCACTGTATACACAAGCCTGCCTCTGCCCCAGCCTCGGAGCCACACCAACAACATCCCACTTTAGTCTTAAAACAGCAGCAGCTCTGTTTGCTGGTGCAGTAAAAAGTACTTCTGTGTCTGCACCACCACTGGCACAAACTGAAGGCGTATTTGCCAAGGTGTAAGAGGACTCAGTTCGGAACAATAGCTGGGTATGCTTAAGTTAACGCAAAAGGAAAAAAGCGAAGTTCAGAGGGATTACACAGCAACTACCTCTTCCAGCCCTCCGCCCCACCCCCACCCCGAATTTTAGGAATGTTATCTCTCAGCATCTAGTTATCCAATAAGTTGGAAGAATGCAGTAAACCCAGCAGGGGTCTTAGATTCAATCACTGCCAAATGGATAGAAAATACTCTTAGTATTGTAAAGGAAGAAAGTTAATCTGCCAGAGGCCAATCAAATTCTGGAGACACTAAAACGCTTAAAAATTAAAACCGGTGTATCTGGATAGAAGCATTATGACTTGAGCTTATCTCCATTCTCATTCCTATATTGGAAGAATGACAATGAGCAGATTATCTAAGGCGCACAAAGTCTCTCCCTACCCTCCCCCACCCCAGGATGGGAGCTTACCAAAAAACAAAAGGAAATTGCGTCCCGAGTGCTGAGCCAGCTCAGAGAAAATGCCAGTTCAATTGTAATACTTAACTAACCTCGTAGATGGCAAATTAGGTAGAAATTTAATTTCAGGTCTAACTGAAAAAAAATTTTTATAAGTCCTGGGACTCTGAAAAAGGAAGAGTAAGACGATCAAGAGGCTGCTAAGGTGTGTGATCCCTCTCTCCCCTATCCAGGTTAGAGAAGTGCTCCATTTTGAAATTTGCAAACTCCATGAGGGCAGGGAGTTTTGTTCCCTCCTGCAGAGCCCTCTGGAACAAAGCCTGACAAAGGCGTGGGGGAACAAATGCAATGCCAGTGGCTGGTAATGTGGTTCGTGTCTGGAGTTAGAGTTTCTTGAACAGGTTTAATTTCTTTTTTTTTTTTTAATAATGGAAAGTACACGGGGCTGGAGCGGTGGCTCAGCGGTTACGGCGCTTGCCTGGCGTGCGCTAGTACACAAGTTCAAACCCCGGCACCACGTACCCAATTAAGTGTCCGAGGAATGAAAGTCAAATGAAAAACTAAATAAAAATTGCTTCTCTCTTTCTCTCTCTGTCCCCTCTTTCTAAAAAAATTTTTTAAATAAAAATTAGAAATAATGGAAAGTACAATAAGTTAAAGGTGATGAGAAGGGGAACCAATTTCTTGAATTCTTCCCTGAGGTCACTTTTTTCCAGGGCAGTATGGCCCAGAGAAACCAACCAATGCCAATATAATTTCCAACTTGCTTCCCCAGGACCTCTTAATCCAAAGCTTGGAAAGGCACATCCGAACAATTAAAAGGATAACTGCTAAACCCAACCAGATTCAAACACTAAACATGGCTTCCTCTTCTTGGAAAGAAGACAACCACCTCCCATGAGCAACTGCTCTAAGACCACAACACAGACGTGGAATGAGAGCAAGGCAAAGCTAAAGGCAAGCAGCACATGGCACGTGACAGAGGCAAAGCCACCTCAATGTGGAGCTGCAGTTGCCCGAGAGAATTAAAGATAGGGTACTTGAGAGGTCCCATCTGGGTCTACCACACAGCAAGCTATTGTTTCTACAGAATTATTTCAGTTAGCAGCACAAAACCATCCTAACACAATAGTAAAATTGGAAAGATTGTTATTTTTATTTCTTTTTTTTTTCAGGGCTGAGGACCAAACTCAGGGCCTTGCGCATGCTAGGCAAAGTGCTCTGCCACTGAGCTAAATCCCCACCCCCAAGATTGTTATTTTTAACAAAAATACTGATTATACACTTTAACTACTATACTTGAAATCATCTAGACAATGTTTTTATCACCATTGTATAAAGAACCCAAAAGCTGGGGGGGGGGGGTGTCAAGCTAGCCTCCTGGCCACAACACTCAAACTCATACAACCACATTAAAATGCAGCCCCAGCTCTAAAGCCTCACAGAAAAACAAACAAATGAACAAAAAACACTTCCCTAGCACCCACCAACACTTCATATTTAAAAAGGGGAAAGGTAAGCACCTCTAGCTTCTCAGCTCCTAGCCTTCTCAGGAAACTCAGCGCAGCAGAAACCACACAAGCACGACGTACTTCAGCACGGGAGTGTAGGCTACCCTCCTTAGAGTTAAAGAATGTATTTGCAATCAATGCAATTCATTTTTAATGAATAAAAAGGGGTCGTGAGCAAATTGCAGCCACCTCGCCCCTTTTGGGTAACTCGGAAGAGTTGGCCTGAAACCTCACTAATGCTAGTGTAGGTAGTTTTAGGAAGTTACTTGAAACTTGGGAATCTTAATCGTTGATAGTTGTAATCCAGTTTAGCACAAAGGGCATTTGAAACCCTTTTGAGAAAATGCTAATTTTCTTTAAGTAGTGTTACCCCCTCCCGACCACCTGCAGATTTTTTGATCTGCTAATTATTACCCAGACTTCATTTTCCCCAAAAATTGCATTCTCAAATGGCGTGGCAAATAAAGACCAGTCCTATTAAAAGCTATACCTATCAGCTACACCGAGGCTCGTCAAATGAAACATCCCAAATGCAGCCATTAAAACCGTCCCACTTGGGAAACTACTATCCCAAAGTGGCGACAGAGGAGTCTGCAAACACATTCTAGGGTCGAGGAATTCTTTCTAAGAATTCCAAAATCCCGACGGTGAATAGCGGGGATAGACGGCGTAGGCTTCCAGTAACCGGCAGAAATCCCCACGGTGCCCTTCCTGGGCGCAGCCCAGCACTCTTCATAACCCCCCCAGCCGGCCCCACTCACCAGGTGTGAGCCAGAGCCTGAGCTGGGACCCGCCTCCCAGCAGAGGGCTCGGCTTCAGAACCCGCCTCCAGGGGGCGTCCGTGCGCAACTCGGCTGGTTGGCAACAACCCTGCGGATCAATAGTGAACTCCCCTCCCAAATCGGGATGGGAGCGCACAGCCAGGCCGGAGATCCTAACTGGCTCACTCACACTCCAGCCAGCGTAGATTTCGGAAGCCCTCCGGTAACAAGCTTTCCCTAAAAGGTGCAAAGCCCCACTGGTGTGCGCCCACCCAAAATGAAGGGGGAAGGGGAGGTCAAAGCAGGACCAGGGGAGGGGTCAGCGCCAGGAGCTCGCCCCTCCTCTCCGGAGGAAGCTGGCGGGCCTAGGGTTAACCCTTTTGTTCCAGGTGGGCCAGGCCAAGAAGCCTCTCCACGCTCCCCCCCACCCCCCAACCAAGGCACAAAGAGAGTCCACCCCGGCTCCTGCGCCCTCCAGTGCGCTCTGCCCTGACCATCGGGCGCCCCGAAAACTCAGCCGCCCCCTCGGGCAAGCCAGTATTTGTCATTTGCCCTGGAAAATTTGCTTGGGGGGTGGGGTGGGAGAACGCGGTGACTTAATTTAACTATTATGAATTTGGGAATTACACTCCTTCGACAAAAAGAGATGGGTTTAGGAGCCAAGAAGCGATAATCGTCTTCTCCCGAAAGTCAAAGAGTCGGAATTGGCCTCAGAGTCCGGGGTTGCCACGCACAGCCCGTCAACTGCTGGGAAATTAGAAGGCAGGCGCAGAGAGGAGGCTAAAAAATGCCCCCTCCCCCACGCATACGCTCAAAATTTATCAGGCGACAATTTGGCGGGCCGCGTCGGTGAGGAGATAGTGGGAAATCGACTCGCTTCTGAACCTCCTCGCGGTGACCCAGGAGGAAGGGAGTTTGCCCCCGGCTCCCGGGCGCACGGCGTCCGGAACTCCTCTCGACGCGGGAGGCGCTGGCCGCGAAAGCGTGGGCCGGGTCAGCCCCGGGAGCTCGCCCTGGCCCGACCTCGCCCCTTTCACCTCGCGGGCGCGCATTTGGAGAGCCCGGCTCCCCAGAAAACCCATGCAAGAAGCAGGGAGGGCGCACCGCGGCAGGGCTGCCGTGGCCCACTGCCCGGGTCCCCTGGGGCCACCACCCCTCGGGTTTGCCGCGGTCATTTTTAGGAAGTCGGAAATCAAAGATGGCTGGAGGTCAGGCCCCGAAAGGTTAGGGCGAAGATCGGCAGGCAGCGTAGCCTGGGGGAAAGGCGAAAACGCAGGAATAAATGTGAAGGGGGAACAGAGTGGTCTTCTCCACTAACTCTACGGGCGCTGCAGTCCCGGGCACAGCGCGGGTGGCCGGCACCCCAACCCCTGAGGGTGGGGAGAGGTCGCGCCCCCTCCCCCACTTGGCCTGGGAGGGGCGCGTGCAACAGATCGCCCTCCTCCTAGGGGTCTTCCAGGGGTGCGCCCCTCCTCCAGCCGCCTACAAAAGCCCCCAAGGGCTGGTGAAGAGGGAGGGGAGTCTTGGGGTCTTTCTTTTAAAAGCGGCGCCAGAGAGGGAGGGGGAGCCGAAGATACCGCGGGGTGGTGGGGGGGGAGGTTACTAGTTAGGGGAGTGGAACCAATTAAGAAAGGAGCTGAGGACTAGGAGAGGACCTTTTAGGAATGAGGGAGATCAAGAGTGGGGGTCAATTTTACAATAAGAGGGAGGGGAAAGAGCTGGGGGTGAAACTTACACAAGAGGGAAGAAGAGAGAAAAAAAGTGTAAAATCTGCAAGGACGGAGTGGGGGGCAGGGGAGAAGAGGCTGCCTCCCTTCCCTGGAAGGGAGTCCCAGACCTCGGTTCCTGAATCTGCCCTGGAAGCCGCCGGCTCTCCGCAGCCCGCGCCTTCGAGGGTCCTCTGAGCGTCCGGGGAACTCCAGGGTCCGGGCGGGCGCCCCAACGCACTCACCCGGCTCCCCCGCCGCCGGCGCCGCTGGGGCCGCATCTGCAAGCTCTGGGGTCGGCTGCTGCCGCGGCTGCTCGCCCTGGTCCTCCTCCGAGTTGATGTGCTGGGGTTTCGCCTGCTTGCGCCTCGACATGGTGCGAGCATCGGGGCACCGGGAGAGCCGCAGTTATTTGCTTTCTCCGCCACAAATTCCTGGAGTTGGGAAATTTACCCCCCTTCGGCTGGAACGCGCATGTCCCAGTAATTATTATTATCAATAATGCATTGCGATTTATCATGAGCCCTGACAGCTGATTGGCCTGGGTCCAAGACCTCAGAGATCATTTAAATAAGCCCTCATTGATCAGGGAGGGGCGAGGCATTCTGGGCTTTGTAGTCCGGCCCTACATGTGACAAAGGCGTGTTCATCAGGGGAGCGCAGCTAATTAGCATCCGGCCTCAGATTGGCTGCGGCGTGCACGAAATAGGAGGGGACCCATCCTGGTTCCAACTATCCGAGTCCTTGGAGAGGAGAAAGAAGGGGCGCGCGTACTTCCTAAAGGCCAGGGGCGTACATACAAGTTTTGGAACAGGGGTGTTCCGTAATGCGCTCCAAAAATTGAGGTTGATATCCACCCGCTGAAGAGGGAGGTCTTCTCACAGCGCAACACTTGGGTTCAATTTTTCTATCTACAGAAAAACAAACAAAACCTGAGGTGTGACCTGGGTGGCCTTCCATCTTCTTTTTGATTGACCTGTTTAAATTGCGTTTGGAGCCTCGGGAAGAATGGTGAATGGTGGTTTTTACACCTTCCCACCCATCTCAACTCTAAAAAGTGGCCGTTTCACATGACCCCCCAAGATTTGCCTCCTCTAGATGCTGAACAATAATCCGCAGGATTCATATTTTGATTTGTGGTTACAAAATGGACTTTGATTTTTTTTAAACTTTAAAGTGACTGGCTACTAAATATAGAAAAGACAGATTAAAAACAAGCATAGTCAGAGATAATATCAAAACAGCAAGCAATTGCGTTTTTCTCCCATGAACCATGAGTATCTTGATAACGTCGTGGTTTATCACTCAGACAATGCTCTTAAATCTCCCATGAAAGAGCAGTGGTCACTCTCAGAGTAACTGAGTGTCACTAACCGTGGTGGGTTTTTCTTTTTTTTTCAATACAGACTTTTCGCAGGAAAGATACTTATTTCAGAGTGATTGTATCATCCTCACATGGGGATGCCTGGAATTTTCCAAAGGTAGGTGTGTGTATGTGTATGCACTTACACCGTAAATCTACATAAATTTAATTTGGCTCACAGCCTTACACAGTGTAAATGCTCAATACATGCTGAATGAATGAAGACATCTTCATTCTTCTCAGCCTGATATTTCCATGATGCTGCCCAGAATATGTTTTTATTTGACATTTGCTTCATTGTAAGGAACTGTGCAAATATAAACCCTCCACATTGGTGCACTGCTTTTTCTTGATTGGTTGTTCGTCAGGTCCTCAGCTTGTAAGAGTTGCTTGAAAACTCATCAGGAATGCAGGCAAAATAAAATCTGGGCTCATAAATGTGTTCACCTGGGTGTTTGGACAATCCAAAGCAGAAAAGAAATCGGTCTGATCACGTTTTTGATATTGGTGCTATCAGTAAACCTTCTTGAAGAAAGGCGAACTTCCAGTTTTTGAGCCACTGCTTGGAAAATGTTATGTGTTTTTTTATGTGTGTGGTCTGAAGCAAATGGATAGAATTGCAGCCAATGGTGGAAATGGAAAGTAAGAATGTGTTTTAATAATCTACACAAGCACTTTAGAGTTCTGCTACGGAGTAAAAAGGGTAATTAACTCCTGCCTTGCCGACTAATCTACTGATATTCCCAACACCTTTTCCATGTAAGGTGTGGCGGGAGATGTCAGTTTCAAACCTAAATTAATGTACAGTAGGTTTATAGCTCAACACATACTAGAAGTTAAGGGAAACTTCATTTAAAGTATGCCTGCCTATATTTATTTTAGCAGGTTATAATTTAAACTTGTGAGCCTTTTCTGCTTAAAACAAGTTGGTAAAATTGTGCTACTTGAATCTCCAAGTGATAATAATAATTGATCAAGTCCTTGGTAAATACCGTAGACTGCACAAAACACACATTCTCTTTTTATCTTCAGAAGGAAGATGCTGTTGTTTTCTCTGTTTAAAAATAGGGAAACTGAGGCTGAAGGACTTGGAGAGACTTAATTATAAAGTGGTAGAATGATGAGTAGTCCTAAGACTGGCTCCCAGTGGCCATGGCATCCAGCTACTACTGGATATAGAGCCCTTACAGAAACAAGAACAACAGTGGTAGAGGTTAAATCAAAACTGCTCCGGGGAACCAGAGGAACTGTGGAAATCACTCCAATGGATGTCCAGAATCTTCCCTCAGTGAGAACCTCCCATGAGCGATACGTTAAGAAAAGGACACAGTAGATATTTTGCATCTACCTTCAACTCACATCCAGAACCAGGAACTATGGGCAGAAAAGGAAGCAATACTAAGGGTGAATGGAGCAGGAAGGCAACAGCCCCTGCTGAAACTTATAGAAGTCCTCAAGCAACCAGCAGACCTGGGTGGGAAGGGATTTAGAAAAGAAAGATGATCAGAGCAGAAGATGATATTAAACTACTTAAAATGATCGTCTTTTGTTAGATCATTGAGGTTTTTTTTTAATCCAGTCATTTTCATTGTTTGTTCCAGAAGGTAATTTTCAAGAAATATACTTTTGGGGATATTTTTCAACAGTCTATAAATATGGAGGCTGTACTTTTACATCCTCATTAAAATTGTTTTTTTTTCTTCCAATTGATAGCTCCCATTGGCGCTGAGAACACCAGCAAATGTGTGCTGAACTGTGAATTGGAGGACTTTTTGGTTAAAGTGTGTGGGTCTCCCTGGAGGGCAAATCTGCTTCTTTCTACAGAGCTCTTTCTTCCAGGAAAGGTCTTCCTGCTCCTCCTGAGCTACAATCTCATATCAAATACCCTTCCCTTAAACCAGCCTCCCTCCATCCAAACTAGGTGTCCCCTTTTAGTGTGGCACTTAGAGAAGCCAGTTCTTTCCTTTTCTAGCAGCCACTGTAATTCAAAATTTGAGACTGATGTCACTGTATTTTGACGGTCCCTGATTTATGATTTGATGTGAGATTTCTTGATTTCTCAGTGGAGAGGAAGCTCTAGGCTTGGGTAGAAACAACACTGCTTGAATTGATCTTTCCCAGGCTAACCATGCGTCCTGGGCAGCAGCAGGGAACCCCAGCTCCGCCAGCCAGTAGATCAGGAGGGTAAAAGCGAATACTGTGTTGCCAGTGTTTTTGGATATTTTGTTTTATTTTTCACATCGCAGCCTGTCTACAAGGTACCCATCTGTGTTTCCTGCTTCTGCTGAATTAAAAGCAATTTTGACTTATTTATCTCCAATGCACCATATATGGATGTAACCCCTTGGGGGCTGGAGCAGTGGCTCGGGGTTGTGGCGCTTGCCCAACATGCGCAAGTACACGGGTTCAAACCCCAGCACCCACGTACACAACTAAGTGTCAGAGAAAGGAACACCATGTGAAAAACTCAATAAAAACTGATTCTCTCTCTCACTGTCCTTCTCTCTCTCTAAAAAAGTAACCCCTTCATGAGTGGAGGGGCCAAAGCAACTGTTTCTCGCTTGTCTCTTGCACTGCAGGCCACGCCAGTCCCTGTAGTGGACTTCACCACCATGTCCTTGGCACCTCACTGCCATAATGGAACACAGAAGTCCCAGGAAGTAAGTAGGCCTGAATATAAAATAAAATGTTGAAGGCAGTGGTTGATAGAAATTTAAAGTGGTTCAACCCTTACAGAAAATAGTATGGCAGATTCTCAAAATTAAAAATAGAATTACCATATGACCCAGTTTCTGGGTCTATACCCCAAAGAATTGAAAGCAAGATCTCAAAAAGATTATGTGTTTCATCTGTGTTCATAATGAGATTATTCACAGTACTTAAAAGGTGGAAGCAACCCAAGAGTCCATCCAAAGATGAAGGGATAAACAAAATGTGTCATATAATACAATGGAATAGTATTCAGCCTTGAAAAGGAAGGAAATTCTGGTATGTGCTACAATATAAACCTTGACATTAAGTGAAATAAGTCAGTCACAAAGCAACAAATACTGTATGATTCTGCTTGTATGAGGTACCTAGAGAAATCAGATCCATATAGGCAGGAAATAGAATAATTGCCAGGGGCAAGACAAAGGGCAATAGGGAGTTGTTTTTGAATGGGGGTCTGGAGTTTCAGTTTTTCAAAACAGAAAGGGATCTGGATAAGCGAGTAGATTTTAACTGCTTTTGTTACCAAAACAAAGTTTGGTGATCGTTGAGAGGATAGACGTGTTAACCTGCGTCACTTTGTACATAACTTGTGACATTGTGTTGTTGTATTTTTTAAACCTACAAATAACATTTATTCTTTTGAAAAGGATCTGAAGGTTGGTTGACCAACAACGTGACTGTACTTGACACTTCTGAGTAGTACACTTTTTTTTTTTAAAGAAAGAGGGACAGTGAGAGAGAGACAGAAGCACTTTTTATGTAGTTTTCCATGTGACTTTGTTCCTCCAATATTGCTGTGTACGTGGTGCTGGGGTTTGAACCCGCATCCTCGCGCATGCCAGGCAAGCACCGTAACCACTGAGTCACCACTCCTGCCCCCCTGAGTAGTACACTTAAAGATGGTTAAGATGATACATTTTATGTTAAGTATATTTTATTAAAATTTTTTAAAGGCCATTATAAACTGAATTGAGTGTGCTTGCACACCTGTATAAATTGACTTAAAATCACTGAACCGTGCATTTGATGAGTGCATTTTGTGATACGTAAAGCATGCCAAAATGAAATTAGTTTGAAGAAGCAGCTGCTCGCCTGTAATCCCAGCAGTGCAGGAGGCTGAGGCAGGAGGATTGGAAGTTCAAAGCCAGCCTCAGCAACTTAGTGAGGTCCTAAGCAACTCTAGCAAGACTCTGTTTCAAAATAAAAAATAAAGTGGCTGGAGCTATGGCTCAGCAGTAGAGCACTTGCCTGGCCTGTGTGAGGACCTGGGTTCGAACCCCAGCACCACATACAACTGCACCACGACAACTAAGTGTTGGAGAAACAAAACCAGATGATTCTCGCTCGTTCTCTCTCTTAAATAAAAAGGGTAACAACAGTTCCCTCCAATATGTAAGTCTATGTTGAGCTAATAAAAAATAAATAAATAAAAAAGGGCTGGGATGTGGGTCAGTGGTTAAGCGCCCTTGGGTTCAATCCCTGGTAACAAAAGAAAAGGAAAGAAGGTAGCTAAACACTTGGCCACGTCTCCAGTGAGTGAAAGACCACAGTGATGTGCGTTTTTTCCCGTGTAGGATTCTCAGCATCTGCAGTCTAGAATGATGCAGTGGTGAGACTGGGTCCTATCAATCATGACCTGCCACTGCCAAGCTAGCCCCACTTTGGGTCTCATTTGCTCCTGCCAGGAAGCACAGGCTCCTGACACGTAGCTGCTGCTGCTCCACATTGAGAAATGTGAAGTTTGGATTTGGGAAGCGCGAAGTATCCCGTTTCTCAAAACGCACCCACCTCTTGCAGGTGAGAGATTCAGTGGATTTGGCACCTGCATACCCACCAGGGAAGGCTGGAGGCAGGCTCCAAGTCCTAGAGTGTTAGAGGATGAGCTCACATTGCCTCCGCAATCACGCTTATAATTTAATGGGGCTGCATCGTTAGGGGGCCAAACGTCCACTTTCCGAGTGTTCTGGCCCAGAGCCCTTCTGTCGGGATGACTTACAATAGCAAAGTCGGCTAATTGCAGTAATCTCCACTTAACAGATGACGTCCTCTGCCGTTCGCGTTTGTCACCACGTCAGCAACTCCAAATTGGTATTGAACAATTTCTAGCTCCAATTAGCACGGATGTATGGAAGCCTACAACTGCATACCCACACCTACGACTACTCCAGCACGGTTGCGGAAGCAGGAAAGGTTGTCGGGAAGCATTCCTCCTCCTGCAGGTTCCTCGGTGGAAGACCACAGGGACCAGGAAGGAAAGAGGGGGTGCTGCCGGCTTTCTTTGTCTCCGCCACTTGATTAGCCCACGCTGGTTCACACATGTGGTCCTTGGGTCCCTCAGGCTCAAACGTGCTGTAGAGAATGCTGATTTTTTGCAGTCACATTGGAGGGTCTAACCGGGACGGGGCCGTTTTGCTCTCCCCAGCTCCTGGGAACATTTGGCAATGTCTGGGGACAACTATCTAGTAGATAGAGACCAGGGATCATGCTACGCATCCTGCAAGGACCCACCTGATCCAAAGGGAGAACAGGGCCAGAGCTGACGAACTCTGATGTCCACAGGCACTGAGATTTCAAGACCGTATTAGCATCTACCTGTTTTTCTAAAGTAGTGAAGGACTTTCTCATGACATGTTAAGTATTAGATCACACCTGGATGCTCTTATCTTCTCCAGGGGATCTTCTTAACCTTCCCAATTAAATCAAACCTCGGCACTCTGACCCTTTCCCCCAAAGATTGCGCAACTGTGATCTCCTATGCTCCAGTGTCATGATTTGAGTAATTTAACTGCTTCCCCTGACGATTCGAGAAAGATAACATTTCGGAATTTTGTTTATTCCTCTGCATGGGGCATCAGAAGCCTTTTCCTCCATGTTAGAACAAATCTTTGTAAATGTGTTTTCTAATATAGTTTTTCACTCTGTCGTTGGACTTTGATTGACTTACCCAGTCCCTGTCACATCTCTGAATTCCTGGTCTGTATTACAGGTGACATTGCGGTGAACACCCTTGTTGATTCAGCTTTTCCCCAATTTGGGGCTCCTTCCCTTAAGACCTAAGACCTAGAGTCTTTCTAAAATGAGTGCTGGTGTTTCACAAATCCGGGAGCTTTTTTCCCTACCGTATTATTCCCTTTGTGGGCTCTTGAGCAAGACCAGAACCTCAGTACCTGAGCGACCAAGTGAAACGGTCGTCCCGCAAAGTGCTTATCAGGTGGCTCACATATTGCGTAACTGGCTAAGATAAATGTATAGATTTTCAAAAACAAGTCGAAGGGTCAATTGATTGAATAATTTTTTGTGCTACAAAGTTGTCTGATTCATTCCCTTTTTTAGCAGCTCTGATTCATTCTTAAATATCTCTCTACTGATACCCAAAACCTGTCTTAAAATTTTTGTTTCCTTTTTTTTTTTAATCTACCAAGCTCAAATCCTATCCTTACGCTCTGCACCAAGCCAAAAGTGCCCACTGTGAACTTCGTCTTTAAAACAATATTACTGAGAAGGCACCTCTGTGAATTTGCCCCGAGTCTTCTTTATTATAACAAAGCTTAAGGAGCTAAAAGCCCAGCGCACTGGAAAGGTTACTGTGATAAATATCTGTCTTTGCAATATAAATTATAATTGAAAATAAACTTGTCAGAGAATCTGCCCACCCCACAAAAAGTGAGACCTTTGGAGCAGGCAATTAAGAATGTTAATTGGCGCGGAGAGAAAAGCAGAGGGGATCATTGTTAAGATAACTGGCCTATAAACACCCCCTTGGATCTTGTGCAAAAGAGAGGGTCTTCTGGCCAGGAAAGGGAATAGAAAATGCTCCTTTCTTTGCTTTAATGTGTGGAGAGATTTTCACTTCTTCCCCCTTGCTCAGTCTGGAGTAAACAAATGACTTGGCCCTAGGGCTGGTGGGGGAAACAAAGGGAGGGACAGGAGGCACCGGCTGGGGAGCTGGAGGGGAAGCCGGTAGCAGGCCAGAGAGAGGCTTGGGACGTGAGGAGGAAATATGGAAAATGGATGGGAGTAAAGAAAAAAGGGTGGGGTGGGGGAGCGAGAAGGAAGGGACCCCCAGGAAACAATCCTTTGGGAACAAGAGTTAAACACTGAGCATAGCAAAAAGTATTTATTTATTGTTTTTGCCCTGCAGATGATTGGAAAGTTAATTTCTTGAAGACAGCAGGGTGGAAGGACTTGGGGCGTAGCTCAGTGTAGAACGCTTGCCTAGCATGCATAGGGTCCTGGGTTTAATCCCCAACTCCATAAACACACACACACACACACACACACAAATAATAATAATAATAATAAATAAAACAAGCTAGCAGGGTGGACATGCATGCACAGACAACCACAAGTGGATCTTGGGTTTGCAGTTTACATCCAGGATGTAACTTCCACCAGGGGGTCAACCTCTCTGTGCTTAGAATCCTTCCGCAGTGAATACAGTCCGCTCTCTCTGCTTGCTGCATTGCTGTGAAAATCAGAAGGGACTTGCCCAAACCTCTGACTTATAATTGGTGTTTAGCATACGTGCATTATTAAATTATTTCAGACTATAGCAGGAAGGTTTATCCACGTTTTCTCACATTAAGCAGACAAACAATGTACACGGTAGTTTTGGGGTCAGAGTTGTTTCCTTTATGAGATCATCTGATCACTCATTCATCTAAGCTATAATCATCTTGTCCGCTAACAGACCAGGCCTTAAACTCGGAACTGAGAATTCAGAGATGAAAACACCCAAGAGATTCACAGACTCAAATGTGTAAACGATGAATGTCAACCTGTGGTTTGGTGTGGAAATGGTCCTGTGGGGTGCATGGGCTCTGCCCAGAAAGGGGCTGGGTGGGCTGAAGTCCTGAACGACATAGTTGGGGAGGCACCCCTTCTAGAACAGATGTTGCAAAACAGGAGGGGCTGTGGTCATCTCCTTCCACACGGATGAACGAATACACTTGTGCGCTGCATAAAAGTAATGGTCCTGGAGCCTTCCGGTCGCCAGGTCCCCATAGTGCAGCACATTAGCAGGTGGGGTGATGCTGTACCACAAGTCCACCCAAAGGACCAGCAGAACAGTTACACGCAGCGTGAGGTGCTTGCTAACGACATTGGCTGGAGTGGGCGCTCACCACACAAACCAGCAGCCAGGATCACCTCGTGCCTGGTGAGTCATGAGGTTCTTAAAAATTAGGAAGTTTGGACTAGGGTGGAGCTGAGTGGTAGGGTATTGGCCAAAGCTTTGTATCATTATTTTATTTTATTTTTTGGAACCAGGTATTGAACCCAGAGGTACTTAACCACTGAGCCACATCCCCTTTTTTATTCTGAGACAGGGTCTGGCTAAGTTGCTTGGGATGACTTTGAACTTGCGCTCCTGCCTCAGCCTCCAGAGTCGCTGGGATTACAGGCGTGCACCAAGCGCTGTATTATTATTTCAGCATGCAGTCCTTCTACTTATTAAAGAAAGTTAACTGTAAAGCAGCCTCAGGCGAGCCCTTCAGGAGGGATTTCAATAGCCAGCCTTGTTCTCAAATGCCATCCTAGCTCGCTTGGTGTTACTGCCCTGAAGACTTTTCACTGGGACAAGATGAGAAATTGGAAGACACTGATAATATAGGTTAAGGTGTGGGTTCGTGTCTTAAACATTTAAAAATGTTTAAAAAGTAACACACTTAAAAAAAAGAAGAAGAAGAAGAAAAAGCTTAAAGAATAAGGGCAGGGGCTGGAGTGGTCACTCAGCGGTTGGAGCACTCGTCTAGCATGCGTGAGGACCCAGGTTCAAACCCCACCACCACGTACACAGCTAAGTGTTGGGGAAACAAAGGCCAGATGAAAAAACAAATAAAATTGTTCTCTCTCTCTCTCTCTATCCTTCTTTCTTTAAAAATAATAATAAGAACTGGAGCGATAGCTCAGCGGTTACTTGCCTGGCTTGCACAAGGACGTGAGTTCAAACCCCAGCACCACATACACAACAAAGTGTGTATAATAAGGGCAGACAGAAAATATTTTTGTACTGCTATACAGTGTGTCTGTTTTAAGCTAAGTGTTACTATAGAGAAGTCAAAAGACTTTAATTATTTATGAAACCCAGGGCAAACACCTTACCATGGAGCCACATCCCCAGCCCTTTTCAAATTTTGAGACAAAGTCTCCATGAGTTGCTTAAGCTGACCTCAAAATTGTGATCCTCCTGCCTCAGCCTCCTGAGTCACTGGAATTACAGGTGTGGGCCACCAGGCCTGAAACTTTCTCCCCAGTTTGGAAAACTTTGCTTTTTTCTAGAGACATGAAAAGCTGTCAGAGGGTTTTGAGCCTAGGAACAAAGTGATCTTTCTAGGTTTTAGAGGAACTCCAAATGCTGCGATCTGCGTGGCAGGTGGAAAGGCAGTGAGGTGCCCTTGCTGTGGTCCAGGGGCCAAGGTGAAGTGTTGGGGGTGGGAGAGCGTTTGGCACTGGGAGCTGACTTGCAGATAGAGGATGATGTGGATGAGAGAAAGAGGGTCAAAGAGGACTCCTACCTTCTGGACCTGAGTGTCTGGAAGGGGGTAGGGGACAGGTAGAGAAGCAGGAAAGGCTGCGGAAGACCTGGGGGAGGGGTGCATCGCTTGTTTGGGATGCAACCCAGACATTCCAGATCAGCAGGGAAGTTGGGGGCAAGGGTCTGAAGAAGCTGGTGTTCGAAGTCACAGGGCAGAGAGCGTGGATGAAGAAGAGCCCAGGGCGAGGATGAGGACACAGAGCTCCAGGTTTAAAGAGGGAAGTGAAGGAGGAATCTGCAAAGGGAGCTGGGGAAAAGCAGCCATTGAAATCAGGAGGACCCTACAGGTGGGAGAGAGAGGAAGCCAGCTCTTTCCCGAAGCTTTGCTGTGCTTCTCTGGGAAGGGAGCTCTGGAGCCATCACACAGCAGGGTTCACCGATGCACACCTGCACTCTGTTCGACCACAGGAAACATCGACTCTACTTAAACAAAATGGCTACTCCCTCCAAAATTTCCAATTTTCTGTGTGTATTAGATAAAAAATGATAGTTTGTTATTATTACATTCTGGATTTCACCCACTGAACATTTGTTTTCACTTTATTGAGGAGTTGTGTTGTACGATCATAAATACACTCATAGTGACAATATGAAATACCCCATCCTAATCCAGAATCAGCCCAGCAACCGCACCAGTTGAAAATTTGTACAATTTTGCTTTTGCTCTTGTGCCTCTGCAGAATGTCCTCGATTTTGCCTCTTTGCCAAAAAAAGCTAAACATCTCTATCTGGTCCTTAGGAGGGCTGCGGACCCTGGGGCCCTGCTCACATGTCAGTAGAGGAAGTGCGAGAGTGTGCTGGCTACTGGGGTCAATGTTGTTAGCTCTGTCACTGTCACCTCACTCAGGATCCAGACCAGCCTGGCTTCCGCACCAGCCCTGTGCTGTTTCCCAAGATGCTAAAGAAACGTGCCCTGTTGAGCAGCTGAGGGGACAGTGAATAGGTAACCGGGCAGATGAGAGCTCCTGGTTACCATTGCGGATACCCAGCAATGGTAGCTGAACCCGGGCAAAGCCACCACCATCCTCAGTATCTACCCCTGATGGACAATTCCAGAGCTACGCACAGCTATCCTGTGGGATAAAATACACCTCTGGGATATTTTTATAGAGAATAGAAAAGACCTGCATGGGGGAGCTGGGGTTAGGGAGAGGATTCTGGGGGGCTGGTCCTCTGGCACTTTACGGGAAGACTGGGGACTTTCAGTTCCAAGTACTCCTGCTACAACGTGCTGGGGCCCTCCTGTAATTCTCTTGAAAACTCTGAGGAGCAGAGGTTGCCATTCCCATTTTACAGATGCAGAACTCAGGAAGGAGAAGAAATGTCCCAACCAAGGACACACAGTTCCAGAGTCTGAAGAGGAGCTTGCATGGACTTGTCCATCTGCTGGAATGTCCGTGGGTGACCCTGAGCTGAGAATCTGCACAGCTGAGGAAAGAATGCTGTAGAAAACAACATGGGCCCAGAGGCAGGAATGAGCTCCAGGACATCAGAAGCCGGGCCACCATCCCTGTGTGCAGCCAGTGAGAGGTGGGTGGGGCCAGATGACAGGGACCTCACAAGCTCTGTCATTAGGGGCCCCTGAGAGGAAGGAAGGTTGTGAGGAAGGAAGGTGGTGGAGAGGACAACGTGGAAGGCCATTTGGAGACAGGTCCTCCTCGACACCCTTACCCCATCCCAGGCCTCTGCCCGAGGTCTTGGCAGCTTTCATCTGATCCTTCCAGGGCCCACCTCTCTGGTTAAGGGGAAATACAGCAAGTGGGGCAGGACCCCTTATATATATATTTTTTTTCAATACCAAGGATTGAAACCAGGGGCAGTTTGCCACTTAGCTAAGTCTCCAGCCCTTCTTTTAAATTTGTATTATTTATTTATTTACTTATTTATTTTTAAAGAGAGGACAGAGAGAGAGAGAGAGAGAGAATCAATTTTTATTGAGTTTTCACACGGCTTTTGTTGCTCTGACACTTACTTGTGTACGTGGGTGCTGGGGTTTGAACCTGTGTACTTGTACAAGCCAGGCAAGCACTGAGTAACCACTGAGCCACCAAGCCACCGCTCCAGCCCCTATATATTGTTTTTACAGAGAAAGACAGAATCAATTGTATCTATTTTTCCAACTGGCCATCGTTTCTCTGACACTTAGCAGTGTACGTGGTGCTGGGGTTCGAACCTGGGTCCTCGTGCTCCACCCGCTGAGCTGCTGCTCCAGCCTCTCCAATTTTTCTGTTGAGACGGCATCTCGCTAGGTTGCCCAGGTTGGCCTGGAACTCGCTGGCCTCCTGCCTCAGCCTCCTTAGTAGCTGGAGCTGCAGGTGCACTAGTGTGCCTGGCTCAATCTTAGTGCTTTTGATGTCTTGGGGTCCACCTGTGCACCAGGGTGTTTCCAGCATCCTGGCCTCCACCCACCACTAGCATTAGCATCCCCGCCACCCTCTGGTATGACAGTAAAGTCCCCAGGCATTGCTACATGCCCTCTGTCGAAGAGGGAGTTGCCTCCACGCTAGACCCCCCAGACCCCCGCATGATGATATGCTGCCCATGTGTACACTAAGCAGGGCAGGGAATATGTCACTCCTGCCAGTGTGTGCTCCTCCAGTCCTGGGCCAGGCCGCCCTCAGCACTCCCTTAGCCAAGCCCCCTGCCTCTGGGGCCACTTCTTATCCTAGCCTGATTGATTAATTTTATCCCAACCTACTTTAAACAACCTCAACAACTCAGTTAAGGTCTTGGGAAAATAAAACCAAGAATATTATAGGAACAACAATAAATATCACTGTCCTAAACATTAGCACATATTTTTCTAATTATTTTACTAATACAAAATATTTATTACAAATGATGTTTGTGACTTAATTACTGCGCATCCTCTCTCTCCCTGGTAGGAGGCCGAGGGTGTCTCTGGCATAATTCTCCTGATCCTACCAACAGCTCTGACACCTGAGCAGCTACCTCGGAGCTCCAAGGTGAGGGACCTGGGACCCTGCGGCTGGCTCCACCACAGCTGGCTGGCTTCTTCAAACTGCTTCTTGTTTCCTTAGAACTTTTCCACACTGGACTTTGTATGGCTTTGTCTCCTCCCCTGGAACTGCAGACTTTCTGGACTGTTCCACTGCTGACACTCAGCATTTCCAAGGGCTCCTCGACAGAAGCAGAGCGACCCCCGCTGCTGTTAAATAGACAGGGGTGGAGGGAGGACTTGGGGAGACGGTGGTTCACAGAGGGTTGGGCAGTGGAGGTCGGCGGTCTGGTCAACTGGGGAGAAAGGACAGTCGCTACTCAGTGCGGTGGGATTGGTTCCAGGACCCCCCAGATACCCAAATCCAGATGCTGGAGTCCTTGTAGAAAATGGCGTGGAATTTGAATGGAACACACGAACATCCCCATGCTTTAAATCATCTCTGCAAGACTTACAACACCTACTACGATGTAAGTGCTACATAAATAATTGTCATGCTGTGTGGTTCGGGGAATAATGATTAGGAAAAAGCCTACACATAATCAGTGCAGATGCAATTTTAGTTTGGTTTTTCAGTGCTGGGAATCAAACCCGGGACCTTGCTCATGCTGGGCAAGTGCTCTACCACTGAGCTACGTCCCCAGCCCCCCTATATTTTTGATCCAAGTTTGGTTGAATCCACGGACATGAAGTCCAAAGATATGGAAGGCAAACGGTACCCAGCAAGAGGTGACATGGTCTTAGATGTCCCTGATGGATGCTGGCATTGGGGTGTTGGAGGGTGGATGGAGGCAGAGGAGGAAGAGGTGGGCCGCTACCCTGAGGGTGACGGTCAACAGGGCTCTCCGTGAAGGACTTGTCCACACTCGCTGATGTCCTGAAGCTGCCATTTGATGAAGATAAGAGCTGGAAAACGCCTATTGGATTCAGCGATAAGAACTGGGGAGCCAGGGAGAGCTGAGAGTGACCCGCGTCAGGACAGTTTCCATGGAAGTGGAGGCCAAGGAAGGGTGGGAGGAACCGGAGGACGTGAGCCTTTGATTAGGTGAGGCTGTTAGAGAGAGATGGGACAGTGGTTCAGGAAATAGGGGTCAGGGAGGGCATTGTTTTAAAGATGGGAGAGATTTCAAACGCTGGAGGGAAAGCTACAGTTCAGAAGGATAGCTAAAGTGGCCCACGGGGAGGAAGAGCAGGAAGGGCTGGTCTCGGGCAGGAGGAGAGTAGCCCGTGTAAGCAGCAAGACGAAGGCTTCCAGGGGCCTGGACACCCTCACAGAGGGTGGTCCCCGATTCTTCAGCTGTGGCTCTCCTCACCCTCTTCTCACTCTGCTCCACACCCTGGCCTTCCCCCAGATCCCCCAGGATCCTGTTTCTGCTGTGTTTTTCCCTCTACCGCTTCTGCCACGGAGACCCATGGGGCTCAATCCTGAGGTCACCTAGAGCTCATGCTCCTCTCTCAGAGATCTCCTGTGACCAGGTCACGGCTCAGCATCCTCCTGCTCCTTTTAGACCTCTTGCCACAGGGCCTTTGCACCTGCCTTTCTCCCTGCTGGAAATGCCTTCCCAGATATTGATGAGTCAGCTTTACCCCCAGCTTAGACATTTGTCTTCAGTAATTGTAAAATTACTTGACCCAGAGTTCTCTTTCTCCAGACTGTAGGTGCCACGTAGTATCTTTTCTCTCTGCCCCTCTGTCTCTCTTATAGGACTGGGGATTGAATCCAGGGGTGCTCTACCTCTAAGCTACGTCCTCAGCCTTTTTATTTTTTTATTTTGGGACAGAATCAAGGCTGGCCTGGGCTGGCCTCAAACTTGTGATCCTCCTGCCTCAGCCCCCAAAGAAGATGACAGGTCTGCATAGCTGCATCTAGCTGTAGTCACCTCTCTCTTATTCAAACTTGTATTCCTGGGGCCTGGAATAGCACCAGACTACCTAGCTGGTACTTAGGATTATGAATATTGGGTGTACTTATGTGTAAGAACTGCAGCTCAGACTAAGTAGAGGCCTGAACATCGAGGCTCAGAAGACACCATTACTGACCATTTATCGAGCACCCAAGCCCAAGTCCTTCCACCCACTCCAGATCCCATTTATGGAGACAGTTGTGTGGGAGGTCCGGAGTATCCTCTGGAACCTGATTTGACTCCCTGTTCTGCTCTCTGCTAGCCATGTAGCCCTGGTCAGTTTGACTTGCTCCTTTTGGGCACCGTGCGTAAACAAGTTACCTTCACTCTCCAGCTGTGATGTTTATGCTGAACCCCAAGAGATTCTTGACATAAGTTTTGGGGTACATGCATTTTTTTTGTACCAGGGATTGAACCCAGGGGTGCTTAACTATGGAGCCACATCCCCATGGGCCATTTTTATTTTTTTATTTTGAAACAGGGTCTCACTAAGTTGTTTAGGGCCTAAGCTGCTGAGGCTGGCTTTGAGCTTGCGATCCTCCTGTCTCAGCCTCTTGAGCCACTGGGATTAGAGGCATGCGCCACCATGCCCGGCTGGTGCATGCATTTTTACCAACTCCTCAGGAAAGTCGTACTGTATGCAACATACAAGAATCTCTTTCCCCATATGCATTTTCAACTGGCTGAATTTATCTTTTAAAGCGCAGTCAATGCTTGCAAGGGATGAACGGCAGGAAGTGAATAAAGAAATAGATACATTTGCAAGATCCAGTGACAGCTTGGACATCTTGGAAGCCCTGTGGGTCGAGGGGATGAGTTTATTGGCTTTGGTATCAGATGCTCCACGGGTCGCGAGCTGTGCCTTTTGTGCTGACGTCAGCTAAGGGAATCTTCGGCAGGATTCGTCTACTGAGCACATTTGCTGAAACATCTTGGCTTCGTTACATTTGTGAGTTTTAAAAGCATGTAAAGTATTTTATGTGGTTCTTGCAACATAAATAACCAGCAGGAAAAGGATGATTTTCAATAAATGTGATCTGTCCACCAGCAGGCTTACCCTGGGGACATCCTGAGCATGTGAAATAGTCTGTCGGCCCTTCCAGTACCTCCTCTCCTCAGGGTCTCGTCCCTGCTCTGTGCCCAGGAGGCTGATCTGCAGGAACTGCATCTCCTGATTATTTGGTGGGTTTGGCCAGTAGGGAACAGGAGGATGATGTTGGGAGGCCCAGGTGGAGTGCGAACCTAGGTACTGACTCCCTTGCCAGCCATTGTTCAGCAGTGACAGTCCCTCTACTGAAAGGCAGATCTCCTGCCGTCTCCCCTTTCCAAGAGCTCTTGCAATTCACCATTGACCACCTCCGCCCCCCACCACTACCACCACCAAGGACTCCCTGCCTCTCACCCTCACTGCCTGAATCTTTATAAACACGCCCTTTATTAAACTGACCTCGGGAACCCTGCTTGAACCTGCTCATTGCTTCAGGGACCCTGAATGAATAGGCTTCTCAACAGTATATTATAATTGGAAAGAAGTTCTTACAGGTGTTGAGCCCTCATATCATGGTGGCTTCCTGACCGAAAGGGAAATTAATCCTTATGATGTCAGTTTTGTGGATGTCAGGTGAGTGTCCTCTCGAGTTGAAGAATGAAACCAAGGGACACCAAGGCCAGCATAGTAGACAGAATTATTTTAAGAAAATAACAGAAAGCAAAGCACAGGGACAAGAGCAGACTCCCCCAGAGTGGGAGGAGGGGACAGAGCCCACGAGGCAGCTAGATTTGCCCTTTTTATAGGAAGTTCATCCTTCAATTGGTCATCCTCTCCCTTCCCCCAAACCTAGGACATGGGTGCGGGAAGTTCTAGTTGGGTCCGGCCTTTGGTTTGCAACTCAGGCATCGATAGAAAGAATGTGGTACTCGGGACAAAATTCAACTCAGAGTCTGAGGTACAAGAGTTTAAATTCAAGCCGAGTCTCCTTGGGCAAGTTCGTAGGCTGCTCAAGTTCCCATGCCCCTGTCTCCACAGGGGAGAAGAGCACCACAACTACGTTGAGGGTTATGGAGAGGATGCTGTGGATTGATGGGTGGGGAGCGCTTCAAAAGTGCCTGGGACCCTGGGCGTGGTGGCGCTCACCTGCAATCCTAGAGGCTTCAGAGGCTGAAGCAGGAGGATCCCAAGTTCAAAGGCAGCCTCAGCAATTTTGCAAGGACCTAGACAACTTAACAAGACCTTCTCTCAAAATAAAAAATAAAAACGGGTAAGGATGTGACTCAGTGGTTAAACACCCCTGGGTTCAATCCCAAGTACGGGGGGAAAAATCGTGCCTGGGTCAGGGTAATGCTGAGTCCCGTGGGCTGGAACTGCTGAGGTGCACACTCCCCGATGCATCCCCATCTGGCCAGCCACAGGCATTGTAAAGTACTCCCTCTTGGAAATCGGCACTCTTACTAACCCATAGCTCGAGCCCTCCGGGGCTCTGCTCTTGCGATTGCCCTCATCCTCGCTCCATGGGGAGCTGCACACTCTGAGCCAATTAGCTTGTTTCCATCTTGCCCCACAGACCTGAGCCCAAGCCTGCACCATCCTGTCTTGTAGTGGATCAAGTCGGAGGCCTCCCAGGACAGGTGCCAAGGGAGCTTCCCCAACACATCCTGCCCGCGTGTCTACCTGCGCAAAGCTCGGGTGGATTTCCACTGAAGAGGCACAGTCTGAGGCCGGTGCTCCGGCTCCCGGGGCCTGCTGACCTGCTCCGCGTCTCCCAGCATCACTTCCCCACTGGATGGCTGCGTTACAGTCCAGGGACATTTGCCTTTTCCTCTCTTGTGCAAGGAGACTGGCCTCAGGGCCTTTGCGTGTGCTTTCTCTCTGACCGAAACACCCTCCCACGACCTGAGCTTCCTCCCTCTCTCAAGGCCCTGCTCTGATTGTTCCTCTCCATCGACTTTCCCTGGCCAATATTCCCTAAATACTTGGCTTTCATCTTACACTGCCGTCCTCCGAGCACAAGACCCTCGGGAGTGATGGCATGTACATATGTGTTCATCTGATGGTGGAGGACTGCCAGGCTCATTGCTGAATCTCCAGCGCCTAGCAAGGTGCCCAGCAGTTGATTTTGGAGTGGGTGGATGTGGGAAGGATGCAAACGAATAAGGATGCGTGGTTCCCTTCACTCCTTTCCTCCCCCTACCTGAGCGAGCAGCTAGGATGTGCATGTCAATATTCCTGCAGTGGATGACAGCCAGGACCCGTCTGGACCGGGCAAGCATTGGCCGTCTCCCCCATGGAAGCGTGGGTGGGCTGGGGTAACAGATCTCCACAGGGTGGGGGCCAGGGCATCGCGAGGTGTTTAAGGCTGTCAATAAAAAAAAAGTGGCCGCTGCTTTGTATCTGCAGCTACTCAAGGGAAATAAAGCCGTTTGCTTATAAAGAATTTCCATAAACATTTCTGAGGATGTGTATTAGGGTAATCTTGGGATGTGCATTAAACTAAACAGGGTAATATAAACACAGGAACAGGCTGAAAGAGGGAGAATGCACGACCCAGCTTTGCCCTGGCCCGATGGCCTTCAGCAGCTTGTGCAGGCTGCAGGAACCCTGGCAGCATTCTTAGTTCTGTGCAGAGGACTGAGATGAAGAGGGGGAGCCACAGCAGCCCTCGCAGGGCTGTGTGCCATAGATCCCTTAAGCCACCTGTGCTGACATACTTGAGAGACACCCAGGAACAGGCACATTCAGAGGCACTTCCTCTGTGTCAGCATGGTTCTGAAAGCTGCCCGTGCATGATCTCATTCACTTGCCCAATTTGCTGGGGAGAACGCAGCATTATTTTTTCTTTTTCTGTCCTGGGGAATGAATCCAGGGGTGCTCTATCCCTGAGCTATATTTCCCCAGCCCTTTCTATTTATTGAGATTGGGTCTCACTAATCAGCTGAGGCTGGCCTTAAATTTCTGACTCAACTTCCCAAGTCACAGGGTTACAGCTGTGTGCCGCAGTGCCTATATCGATATAGTCACTTTTATTTATGCTGTGCATCTTTATTTTTATTTTTTTTTAAGAGAGAGGGACAGTGAGAGAGACAGAGAGAGAAACAACTTTAGTTTTTCACATGGCCTTAGTTGCTCCAACACTTAGTTGTGTACGTGGTGCTGGGGTTTGAACCCGGGTCCTCGTGCTTGCAGGGCAAGCGCCGAAACCGCTGGGCCACCGCTCCAGCCCCTATGCTGTGTATCTTTAAACATACACGCATCTGTTTGTCTATGCTCGTGTATAATAATGTTTTGCATACATTTACTTTCCACAAATTTCCCAAGCGGCATACATTACCACTTTCTTGCTTTCTTCACTGTGTATGATGTCTAGACTTTCAGAAGTGTTGCAAAATATTCCAGATTCCTTTAAACGCTTTGCTCTGAATGTTGATATTTTAGGTCACCACGTTGCAGTGATCAGAACCAGGAAATCCACACTGGTGTACGATGGTAACTCAGCTGCACGTTCCGTTCACCTTGTGAGTTTTCTCGGTGCTGCTCCCCTTCCCGGTCCTCTGTGTCAGGATTCGCGGCAGAATCCCGTATCGCGTCTGCAACTGTGCCTCCAGCTTTTTTTTTTTTTTTTTGTCCTTAATAACCTTGGCTTTTTAAAGGAATATTGGTCAGTATTCCTAAAATGTCCCTTAGTTTGGGATTATATGAGACTTTCTCATGAATAGAATAAGGCTACCCATCTTTGTCAAGAATGTTGTGGAAGAGGGGTGGCTCTGGTGAATTAGATGAAAAACCTGGTGCTGCCCGTGTGTCTCAGGATTTGTGATGTTGACCCCTATTGATGATGTTAAATGTGACTCTTTCCCTATGACTGTTGCATAATATTCTTCCTTTGTCTTATCATACTTATCCATCATCATATGCTGAAATTTTTCTTTCTTTTTTTTAAAGAGAGAGGAGGACAGTGAGAGAGAGAGAGAGAGAAAGAGAGAGAGAGAGAGAAGAATGAATCAATTTTATTTAGTTTTTCATCCAGTTTTCATTGCTCCAACACTTCGTTGTGTATGTGGTGCTGGGGTTCGAACCCGCATCCTCGCACTTGCAAGGCAAGTGCTGTAACCACTGCACTACCTCTCCAACCCCTGAAAATTTTCTTTCTGAAATAATTTTTAAAATTTTGTTCTGATCCTTAAGAACGTTTAGAGATTGATATTATATAAATATTTTAGAATACTAGGCAGATATCAAAAAATAAGCCAAATTTAAAAAGGGTTAAAATCGTAGATAGCGAAAGGGAAAAAATGCCTACGATACAATGTGTAAGAAGAAAGTTTCAAGGGCCGTGATGTGGCTCAGTGGTTGAGCAGGGGAGGGGGTTGGGTTCAATCCCCAAAATCACTCACACAAAAATGTTCCAGCAAGATTAATACTTTGTTTTTTTTGTTTTTTTTTTAAAGAGAGAGGGACAGTGAGAGAGACATAGAAAGACAGAAACAACTTTATTGAGCTTTTCACATGGCCCTAGTTGCTCCAACACTCAGTTGTGTACGTGGTGCTGGGGTTTGAACCCGGGTCCTTGTGCTTGCCAGGCAAGCGCTGAAACCGCTGAGCCACCGCTCCAGCCCAAGATTAATACTTTGGATACGATACTTTGTAAAGCTATTCCAAATTATTTGAATATAGTTATCTGTGAACACCAAAAGGGCTGGAAGAATATTTGTCAAACTATTAACAATGGTGAGTTAGTAGCTGGAGTGGTGAATCAGCGGTTATGGAGCTTGCCTGGCATGTGCAAATACATGGGTTCAAACCCCAGCACCTCATATAAAGAAAGCCATGTGGAAAACTCAATAAAAATTGATTATCATTCTCTCTCTCTCTCTGTCCTCCTCTCTTTAAAAAATAAAATAAAATGGTGGGTTAAAAATTCCAGAAAGTAAGAACAGAAGCTGGGTAAAGATACAGGTTTCTTACTTTTTAATATCTGTTTTGTTGAATTTTATTTATTTATAACAAAGAACGTGTTTTGTTGGGTGGAAAAACAAAACGAGCAAAGAATAATGAAACAATGGTGTCTGCATAAACATTTAAAAAAATCTGGACTCCTGAATTTCTTATAATCTTTTATACACACACACACTAGGGATTTAGTCCAGAGCACTCTAGCACTGAGCTACATCCCTGACCTCTTTTTATTTTATTTTGAGACACAGTCTTGCTAAGCTGTTGAGGCTGGCCTCAAAATTGTGATCCTCCTGCTTCAGCCTCCTGAGTTGCTGGGATCACAGGTGTGTGCCACCCATGCCTGGCTGAGTTAACGCATAATCTAACTCCAATGTTTAGCAACACTGGAGCCTATGGGCTGTCACTTAATGGAATACGATGAGATCCCATCCAAGGATGAGGAATGACAAAGTTCAGTCCTGGCACATATCAAAGGGTCCAGCAAGAACAAGATAGGGGCTCCAGAAGGGCTGAATATCACTGTCACCACAGGGGTCTGTGTAACTGATCTCCAGGTACCAGATCAGTCCCAGGCTGCACAGACCACAGGATAAAACCGCTGGGGAAAGACTGACTTGCAGATCTGTTTCCTTAGACCTGGATCCCTTCATTTGCCAGCTGTTTATGGGGTACCAGACACATGGCAGGCCGGGGTGGGGCCACTAGCACGAGATGCAGGGGGGGGGACAACGGGGGAGGGGACGCAGGACACACCCACTCTCAGGTGTTGGCCAAGGCCCTGCGACACCTGGGGCTGCAACTGCCCTACTTCTGCCTCCTCCAGTGCCCGCCCAGCACTGGGCACCGTCCCAGGCTCTGAGGTCACCACAGTGAACGTCACATGTACAAGCTGAGCAAATGACCAGGGCTTCACGTTTAATGGCTGCGTGTTTTGTGGATGAATTGATGCTGTTAAAACACATTTTGTGTCCCCTTCAGCTCAGAGTCACTAAGTGACCTCAGTCTTGCTCCTTGGCTCAGGTGATGTGGGTGCAGAGAGTGAGCCAGGCAGAAGTCCAGGGATGAGGTGGGATGGGAAGCTGGAGGCCCACTTGGGAAAGACCTCGAGACGGGCCTGAGTCAGACGTGAGGACCATCTCACTGGGACCTTCCCAGATACCTGGCTGTGGCTGGAGAAGTGTGGGGAAGAAGGGAGGGAGGGCAGGCCAGTGACGGGGCCCCTGCGGCCTGCTGTTTTCCTGAATACTCTGGATTTGCAGGTGGGTTGGATCCAGGGATGTCCAGGACCTTTAGCACACAGATCAATGTGCAGGAATGAACCGTAAGTGCCTAGAGATCTCGTCTAGAATCATATGCACTGAACTGCTCGCAGTGGTCTATTTTGAGAAGGAGAATGGGTCCCATGGGTACTAGGGATGGAACCCAGCACCCAGCTGAGCTCTACCACAAGCTACGTCCCCAGATCTTTACAACTTTCTTTCTGAGAGTTGCCCAGGCTGACCGCAAACTTCTGATCCTCCTGCTTCACCCTCTTCAGGAAATGGGATTATAGGTGTGCACCATCACCCTGGAAGTAACTTGAGTTTATTTATGTATTGGTACTAGGGATCTGAGCCATATCCCCAGCCCTTTTTATTTTGAGACATGGTGTTGCTAAGTTGCTTAGGATCTTGCAAAGTTGATGCGGCTGGTCTTGAATCTGTGATCCTCCTACCTCAGCCTCCCCAGTTGCTGGAATTACAGACATGTGCCACCATGCTAGGTGAATATAAATATTAAGATAGCATAAAATTGAAGGCATGGCTTGGCTGGGGATCTAACTCAGTGGCAGAGCCTGCTTGCCTTGAAGCTTAAGGCCCTGGGTTTGATCCCTACCACTGCATTGCACCGAAGCAAAACAAAAACACAAAACCCAATCTGACCAAAGCAAGCAAACTGAAGACGTGGAAATCTCGCTACTTCATAGCGTGGGTGTCAGGGGCCTTTCCTGTTGGCCAGTGGACTAATAACCCCTGTGACCTACCAGTTCCACCTGGAGAGGGGGACCTCTCAGAATTACTCACACGGGTGACACGATCCACAACAGAGATGGCTCGAAGGAGCAGAGCAGCAGAAGATGGGAGGTAAACTGAGGCCCACGGAGTGGGAAATGATGAAACATCGAAGACGCGGAGGGTGGAAGGTGACGTCACCAGGGAGAAGCATTGCAGAGGCTCTGGACTGGTAGCCACAGGGAATGGCTGGGGACGCGGGTGCCAACATCTGGTGCTGGAGCGGTGGCTCAGTGGTTACAGAACTTGCCTGGCAGGCGTGAGGACGTGGGTTCAAACCCCAGCACCACATATGCAACTAAGTGTCTGAGAAGCAAAAACCAGATGAATAAATAAAATCGGTTGTCTCTCGCTCTCTCTTTCAAAAGAAAAAAAAAAAAAGAGGTGCCAACCTCTGTACCAGGTGTTGAAATTTTGGTAAAAAGGAAAGAACAGGGGCTGGAGCGGTGGCTCTGTGGTTGGAGCACTTGGCTGGCAGGTGCAAGGATCCGGGTTCAAACCCCAGCACCACGTACACAACAAAGTGTCAGGAAAACAAAAACCAGATGAAAAATAAAAAAAATCGATTCTCTCTCAAACAAAAAGGGAGGAACATGATCTGTGTTTGTGACTGGTCATACACGATGCTATGCGAAACATTTCAAAGGTCGTGGCTGATCCCGAGAAGGGAGCCGAGGGGCCACCATGGTTGAGTTCCGCCACTTGTGAGGCTTTGAGGTTATCTAAGCGCTCGGAGGCACCTACTCCAGACCTCACCACAAGAAGAGAACAAAGCAGAGGCGCCCCTCGTTCCTCTGAGAGTCCTTACATCTGGGGAACTCACTGTGAGTCCCCTAACCCAGGGGCTGGGCTCCCATGGGAAGGAGGAGAGGGACAGTCCCCATCCCAAAGGGACACGTGGTGCCCTGTGCTCTCGCCGCCTTCTGTCCCTTGCTGCTGCTGTTTGACTCAGCTTGTTTTTCTGGGAGATCCCGCTAATTTTCTTTAAAGATAGTTCCAAACTTAAAAATAAAATGTTCTTACCACAGCAGGAGCGGTGGCTCAGCAGTTACTGCGCTTGCCTGGGGTGCGTGAAGATGCAGGTTCGAACCCCAGCACCATGTACGCAACTAAGTGTCAGAGCAACGAAAGCCACGTGAAAAACTCAATAAAACTGATTCTCTCACTGTCCCTCTCTCTTAAAAAAAAAAAAAAAAAAGTTCAAGGGGAAGGAAGTGAAGGGAGGAAAGGAAGGAGGGTGGGCTGCCACTCACATCCCAACACAAGTGAACCTCGACATTAGGTGGAGAAGCCACACAGCAAGGCCAGTGTTGCCTGATTCCATTTTTAGGAAATGTCTAGAAATAGACAAATCTATAGGGACAGAAAGAAAATTAATGTCTGCCTGAAGCTGAGCTGGGGGTGGGGATGACCAACAATGGACAGGGGTCTCCTTTACTCTTTGGGGTGAAGACAGTGTCCTGAAATGGATCGCTGTGAGGGTCGCAGTGATAGGAGAACACCGCAGATCGCAAAATCCTACGCTTTACTGTGTTGTTTTTGTGGTGTTGGGAATGGAACCCAGGGCCTCTGGCCACCTGTGCTTCACCCCTGAGCCACATCCCCAGCCCTAAATTGTACACTGGGTGCCAGTGGTGCTCGGGTTGAACCCAGGGGTGCTCTACCGCTGTGCTCCCTCCCCAGAGAGAAAGTCTCACACCAAGTTGCCAAGGTCTGCCTTGAACTTGTGATCCTCTTGCCTCAGCCTCCAAGTTGCTGGGGTGTGTGCTCACTCACCTGGCTAAACTGTACTTTATGAGTTGGTGGCCTGACTCTGTCCATGCCAGACAGGGGACTGACTAAATTGTACACTTTACATAGGTGATTTATAATGTGCACAATCTTTCTTTTTTTTTTTTTTTTTTTTGATACTGGGTGCTGAACCCAGGGGTGCTTAATCACTGAGCTACACCCCCATCCCTTTTTATTTCTTATGGGACAGGGTCTTGGTAAGCTGCTCAGGGCCTCACTAAGTTGCTGAGGCTGACTTTGAATCTTCCTGCCTCAGCCTCCTGAGTCCCTGGGATTACAGGAGTGCACCACTGTGTCCAGCCAAACTATATATTTTAAAAACCTCCCTAGCAAGCTCCCTGTCCCAGGGATTTTGCTTGGGGTATCCATTTTGATTCCGGTGGCCCTTCCAGCTTTTGGGAACCACCCCTTGAAAGGTCTGTTCCAAGTCTCGTCCACCACTGGGACACCCACTGTGCCACGTGCTCCAGCCCAGAGACGCTGTTCCATCCATTCCTTTTTTTTCTTTGGCGGTGCTGGTGATGGAACCTGGGGCTTTGGGCATGCTAGAGAAACGCTCTCCCACTGAGCCACATCCCCAGTCTCTCTGCCCATTCTTAATGAATTTGTAAGTCCAGTTGCTACCATTACACCGCAGGGGAGAGAACAGGAGGGCTGTAAAAACAAACAGCAAAATTCAAGGTTGTGGCTTCAGCAAGCCTGGAGAGGGGCAGATGGGGTCTGTTGATCATGGTCTTTTCCTACAGCCCACACCTGGTCACAGCAGGTTTTGAGGCACCATCTGCAAAAATTCTCTTGTTTTGGTGGCCCTACCATATATCACACCCAGCGTATTAAAATACAATCACATTCCACAGTCAGTGAGACACATATACTGTTTGAGATGTTCTAAAATCAAGTATTCAATTAACGATGTTGTGGGAATATGCTGCTCTCAGGATTGAAAGACTCCTAAAAACAGATGCAGATGCCAGTTAGCACGATACTGCATTTTGTAGCCATTTATGAATTCTGTGCTTTACAAAGTTGGCTCTTGCAAAGTGCACAGCTCCTTAAATTGAGTACCCTGGTCCCCTACCTGCCTAGAAAAATATCCTCTGCTGGGCAGGGTGGTGCACACCTATAATCCCATGACTGAGGAAGCTGAACTTGCGATCGCAAGTTCAAAGGCAGCCTCAGCAAATTAGCAAGGCCCTAAGAAACTTAGCAAGACCCTGTCTCAAAATAAAACAAAACAAAAAAAGGTCTGGGGATATAGTCAGTGGTAAAGCACCCCTAGGTTCAAGTGCTAGGACCAAGAAGAACAAAATAGAAAAACAAAAAACAAAACAAATAAGGAGGAGGAGAAGGAAGGAAGGGGAAGAGGAAGGAGGAGGAGGGGGATTGGGAGGGGGAGGAGGAAGGAGGAGGAGGAAGGAGGAGGAGGAAGGAGGAGGAAGAGGGGGGATGTAGAGGGGAGGAGGGGAATGAGGAGGAGAAGAAGAAGAAGAAAGAAGAAGGGAAAAAAATCCTTTGAAGTTTTGGCAAAGCCACTCTTGGCTTTGTAGTATAACTAAGCCCATTTACTGCCTGGTTTCATCTGTTGCTTGAAACATTTTTCTGAGTTCTGGTTGTTATTCTGTCCATTGTAGCCTAAGGAGCCGAGGGTGGCTCTGAAAACGGTTAATAGGTGGGGACGTATGTCCAGGTGTGGTAATTTATCTCCCATTGTTAGTAAATATTGCACTGAGCTATAAGATACAAAGAAATATTAAACAAAATCCCTTTAGGAGATTGCAAATGAGCCTTGTGGAAGAGATCAGCAGCAGGCATAAGAAAGATCCTTGGCCTCAGGCACACAAGCCTTGTGCAGGTGGAACTACCCCTCCTTTCCAGTTGGCAGATCAGCAGATCAAACACTTTGATAACTGTCTTTTCTTTTCGAGGTGTGGGGAAACAGGCTCTGGTGCTCAGGGCAGCACCAGAGCCTGTGGGAGGGAAAATGGGTTCGACTTCCTCGGGGTATTTGCAAACATAAACTCAAATAAAAGATGTGCGAGTCCTCTGACCTGCAGTCACTCTGCTGGAGTCGTATCCTGCAGACCCACTCGCTACGGAACAGATGACAAGGGATGTATATGAGAGGAGATGTATTGCCATGTTGTTGAAAACACGAAGGTCCATTAGAGGGAACTGTCAAAGTAAGTGATGGTCACCTCCAATAGGCATTGTATTCCGCAGCTGGAAGCAGCTGTGCACATCTGTACTGATAGGGAATGTTCTGGGAGCCACAGAGGAAGTGAAAACGTAAGCCACCAAACTGTTTTGAACGCTGCTGAATGAGCAAGAGGATATATTAGTTTGAATCATGCAAAAGTCCCAATATTAGGCCATTTCTGATGCTTTAATTTCATACATAACTCAATATAATTGGCCTTTTTTTACTCAGATATTTTATCTTGAGATAAAAGTGAAGATTCATACATAGTTGTAAGAAATAATACAGAGAGGTGCATGCCTATAATCCCAGCCACTTGGGAGGCTGAGGCAGGAGGATTCCAAGTTTGAGGCCAGCCTCAACAATTTAGAGTGATCCTGTCTCAAAATAAAAAATAAATAGGCTGTGGATGTAACTCAAAGGTAAAGCACCCCTGATTTCAGTCTCCAGTACCAGGTTAAAAAAGAAAAAAGAAAGATACTATTTACTTTTTTCCTAGTGCCCCTAATGGAAACATTGACAAAGCTTTATACAATATCATAAGCAAGATGTTGACCTTAATGTGGCGAAGCTACACAACGATTTTATCACCACTGGAATCTGTTTTCAGCCTTGCCCTGGTCCCTCCCACTCCTTGCCCTCTCCTCTCTGTGACCTGTGGCTTCTGACCACCCCTGGTCTGTCCTGTCATTTCAAAAATGTTTTATCAATGGGATTGTATTGTATGTAACCTTTTGGAATTGGCTTTTGTTTCCTGTTTGGTACTGGGGCTTGAAATCAAGGGTGCTCTAGGGCTGAGCTATACCCACAGCTAGGTTTTATTTTCAGACAGGTTGTGGTAAATTGCCGAGGCTGGCCTTTAACTTGTGATCCTCCAGCCTTAGCCTCCGGAACGGCTGGAATCGCAGGTGCCGGCTTGGCTTTCTCATTCAGGGAAGTACTCTGGAGACTCCTCTGGGTCCTTTTCATTGCCAGGTGTTTTTCCCGATGTGCAGGTTCCACGGTGCTGTTTGACGGTTCATCACCTGCCTGTGCTGTTTCCATTTTGGGGCTAAACACCAAAGCTGCTGTGAACATTGAGGCACAGGTTTCTCCTTTCAAGGGCGTCGCATAAGGGGAATCACGTAGCATATAACCTTTCAGGATTGGCTTTGCTGCCGTTTATTTTGGTTCTTTTGGGGACTGAACTCAGGGGTTCCCTACTACTGAGTTACACCCTCAGCCCCTATGTAATTCATTGAAGTTCTCTCTGGTAAGCTGGGTACAGTGACACATACCTGTAATCCCAGTGACTTGGGAGGCTGAGGGGGGAGGATTACAAGTTCAAGGCCAGCCTCAGCAAAGTACTCAAAATAAAAAATAAAAAAGGCTGGGGATGTGGCCCAGAGGTAGAGCACACCTGGGTTCAATCCCTAGTACTGTAAAACAAACCAACTAACCCCACAGAGTACCAGCGACCCAGTCCTCGGCGTCCTCTCTCCAGTGCCTGGGCTGCTCATCTGCCCACCCCGACAGGCGTCCTGGGATGTTCCTTCCTGGTCTCCATTCGTGTTTCCGCGATGGCTGACGACGGTGGGTGTCTTTGCTCGTGTTCTTGCCCGCTGCATCCTCTTGGGTGGCGTCACTGTGCCCTGCCCGTCTCCCATTGGGGTGTTGTGGTCTCACTGTTCAGACTGAAGACCTCCTTGTCTACCCCGTCACCTGGGGCTCCCCTTTTGCGAGGCTGGCCCTTTTCCTCATGCGTGATTGCAGATGCTTCCTCCTGGGCCGAAGCTGGTCTTGCACCCCGTTCACAGGGACCTTCAGAGAGTAAGAGCTTTTACTTCTGGTGACGTCTGCTGGACCGCTTTTCCCCACGTGGAAGGTGCAAGCCAACGCTGCAGTCCTAGATCCTGAAGATTGTCTCCTCTGTTTTTCTCTGAAAGTTTTACAGTTTGAATTACTTTCAGTTGCCGGCAGAGCGGGTGCTGGGAGTAAGCTGATCCCAGGCAGCGTTGGGAGGGACCAGGCTGGACCAGGACCGGTGACTGATGCCGTTGCCGTTTGCAACATGGGGGAGATGGAGAAGAAATGATTCCTGAAGTATCGAGACCTCAACTTTCCTCCTTCCTCTCCGATCCTGCACTTTGCAACGACTATGGATCATTCCAGAAAAGTCAGTGAAAAACCTTCAGGAAATCAATTGAGACTTCGCCATCTTATCTGCAAGTTTGGAATTTCAAAGGACAAAGACTTGAGTGGCTCCTGAGAGAGTGGCAGAAGGGGTCCTGGCTTTGAGCCTCTGCTCCACCACTCACCAGCTGCTTGATCTTGGGCCAGGTACTAATCTACCAGTGCCTCAGTTTACCTGACTGGTATTAGGCATGGTATTAGGACGTCCTTGCCCATTTGTGAACAGATGTTTATCATGACAGTTTCACTACTTAACTGGGTCCTCTGCCCTGAAGTTCAGACTGAGTCATGATGTGAGCTGGGGCTGGGGTCTCAGCAGGACTTAGTTCCTAGAGGATGGGCCTCCAGTCTACTTGGTTGTAGAGGTCTGCCTCTTCAAGGGCATTGGGCCTGGGGCCTCCGTTCCCCTATGGCAGAGGGCTGTAAGCCACAGGGCCACTAATGGAAGCAGCTTCCCCCAGGCTCTGAGTGGTGACAGAGTCTGCAGGGGTCAGGGACTGTAGCAAGAGGGATGAGGCTGGGTACCCTGTTGTGCCGGAGAAAATGTTCTTAGACTCTTTGGGCCTCAGAGATGTCTTTGCAAATCAGATCAGAAGAGTATCCACAAAACTTAGTATTTGTTTCTTTAATTAAGTATTTGCATTGGAACAACTGGGCATCTGTATGCAAAAGAATGAAGTTAGGGACTGGAACGGTGGCTCAGTGGTTATGGCGCTTGCCCGGCATGCACGAGTACATGGGTTCAAACCCCAGCACCACGTACACAATTCAGTGTCAGAGTAACGAAAGCTACATGAAAAACTCAATAAAAATTGATTCTCTCTCTCTCTCAGTCCTTCTCTCAAAAAAAAAAAAAAATGAAGTTGGATCTGGCTCTTTCCCTCCTACTATGCACACACACACAAATACTTGAAATTAATCAATGACCTAAGCATAACAGCTAAAACCATAGCACCCTTAGGAGAGGGCATGGGAGCAAATCTTTATGACCTAGGAAAAATAAAATACAAGCAACGAAAGAAAAACGTTGAACCACAGGACAGAAGACTTGCCCCGACACCTCAAAAATATATAATAATGAGGAATTGGATTCCACCCAAATTAAAAACTTTGTGTCTTAAAGGATGCTATCACCTAAGAGAAGCCTCACAGAATGAGAGGAGATATTTTTACAGATCACGTGTTCAGTAAAGATATAGCGTATGAAAATACATATAAATATAAATATATAAAGAATTCTTTCAACCTAACAAAAATGAAGTAATCCAATCAAAATATGAAGAAAGGGTTTACAAGCTGTCCTTCTTCCAGTTCGGGGCTCAAACCCCCACAGGCTAGGCAAACATTCTGCCACCCAGCGGCACCCCAGCCCCGTGGGCAAAGGATTGGCAGAGTTCTTTTTTCCAAAGAAGATAAGCAAACGGGCTTGGGGATGCGACTCAGTAGCAGAGCAGGTGCGTGGCAGGCGCACGGCCCTGTGTTTGATCCCCAGCAATGGGAAAAAATAATCGAGGAAGGGCATTCACACGGCCATCCTCAGCCTCCGAGTGTAGGGAAATGAAATCAGACCTACAGCGAGGGCTGGAGCCGTGGCTCAGCGGTTACGGCGCTCGCCTGGCATGCGTGAGGACGCAGGTTTGAACCCCAGCACCACACTCACAACTAAGTGTCGGAGCAACCAAGGCCACACGAGAAACTAAATACAATTCATTCTCTCTCTCTCTTAAAACAAACCAAAAAAATAAAACAACTGCAGTGAGCAGTTTAGGTGCCATTTCACGCCCAGGATGGCTATCATCAAAAAATCCAGAAAATAATAAATGTTGGTCAGGCTGTGGATCCATCATAAACGGGAATGGAAAATGCTGAAAAACAGGTGGGTGCTTGCTCAGAAAGCTAAACACATGGGGCCCGGCTTGGTGGCCCAAGCTTTTATCCCAGCAGCTCGGGAGGCTGCTGCAGGATTATAGATTCAAGGGCAGCCTCAGCAGCTTAGCGAGAGCCTGTTTCAAAAATATAACAGGGGCTGGGGATGAAGCTCTGGTTTAATCCATGGTGAAAGGGGGAAAAAAAGCCAACGCTGAACCTAGAATTACCAAATGTCCATCAACTCCATTTTTCGGTATATACCCTCAAAGAACGGAAAACAGGTGCTCAAGTACCTGTCCACGCACGCTCAGAACTGCACCATTCGCAGTAGCCTAAAGGAGCAAAGAAGCCAAATGTCCACCAACTCAACGCAGTGTCCACAGACAGTGGAATATTATTCAGCCAGAAACAGGAATGGAGTGCAGACACATGCTACTATCTGTATGGAGAAACATTACGGCAAGAAAGGAAGACACAAAACGTCACCTATTGTGGTTCTGGTTATGCAAAATACCCAGAATAGGTCCTGCAGAGAGACAAAATGCAGACTGGTGTTGCCAGGTGCTGGCAGGGAGGGGAGAATGGAGGGCACCCGCCCGAGGGATGCCAGGGTTCCTTTGGCGGTAGTGACAATGTTCTGTGCTAGAGAGAGGTGGTACGAAATACCCCTGAATTGTCACTTCTGAATGGGGCCAGGGATATAGCTCAGTGGTACAATATTTGCTCAATAAGCACAAGTCCCTTGGTTTAATCCCCAGCACTGCAAAAATAGATAAGTGGTTCCTTGTGTCATGTGAACGTCATGCCCAGTTTTAAAATTAGCATTTGAGGGGCTGGAGCCGTGGCTCAGTGGTTTGGGCACTTGCCTGGCAAGCACGAGGACCTGGGTTCAAACCCCAGCACCATGTACACAACTGAGTGTTGGAGCAACTAAGGCCATGTGAAAAACTAAATAAAGTTGTTTCTCTCTTTCTCTGTCTCTCTCACTGTCCCTCTCTTTA